>OX637621.1:497360-552505 GCA_951802195.1 Tausonia pullulans | reverse complement strand
CATCACTCCCTTCCACAGGACGAGGTGCCCCTCCACGGCTTGGCCCGACATCTGCGGTTTGGAACGGCCAATTCTTGAAAATGTCGGTGGTATTATCAATCGCTGTTGTGGCAATCTTGGTCAGCGAGAATATACTGCCGGAGGACCTCCGCCGTCAGCGGTTGCGCAATGGGGTATGGATTGGTCAGAAGGTCATTTCCACAGGCGAGTAAGTATGTAGCCCGCCATTTCAGCGCTCGTCAAGGCCCAGCTTTAGTCACACCAGGACGACGTCGTCCATCTCCCCCTCCAACCATCACCGCCTCTCACTCCGTCAAACAGCGAGTCAAGCGCATCATCAGCCCCGTCATGGTTGACCGCGTCTCTGACAGGTCTCGTTCTTTCTCACTCTCCTACTCTCAGCTCAGCCATGTCGCACCTCGAGTTCAAGTCGTACGAAGGCGTCGGAAAGAGAAACTTTGAGACCTACGGATATTCCCAGTCGGTCCGCATCGGGTAAGAGCATGCAGCGACCTGGATCTTCGACTGGTTGTCCATTTGCTCACTGGCACATGCGTCTTACCTTCCCCCCAGCGACTATGTTCACTTGTCCGGCCAGGGTTCGTTTATCGAGTTCTTTGCTCCAGATGTCGTCAGATCTGATCATCTGTTCTATCCAGGTGGCTGGGACCAGCTCACGGGCAAGTACAGGGAGACTAGTGCCGAAGGCCAGGTCAGTGTCGCTTTCGACAACATCAAGGTCGCCCTCGAGGAGGCTGGCGCGACATTCGAGAATGTCTATAAGGTTCGCCAGCCCGGCTATCGCCCAAACTTGCGCACACCATGGTGATCTGATGCCTTCTCTCGCTTGCCAGATCCGTTCGTACCATGTCCCTATCCTCGGCAACGCCTCGGTTGAGGCCGTCAGCAAGCAGATAGCCCGTCACATCCCGACCCATAAACCGCTCTGGACGTGTGTCGAGGTCGGAGCGCTTGCGGAGCCGGAGATGAAGATTGAGATCGAAATCGAGGCCCACATCCCCCCCTCAACAAAGTCAGTTTAAGAGTTGCGTATGCTTACGCAAAGATTTGATGTAGTGACGCAGTTCGGTGACCACAAGATGAGAGCCAACATGTCCATGCATATATGGGCGTGAAGATATTAAGGGTACATGAGGAGAGGGGATCAGTCGTAGCTATGTTGTGCAAAACAAGGAGTCAGCGACCGTCTCAGGAGTTAGTGGGCGACAGGGCTCACATAGGAAGTGGTAGAATCTTATCCGAGTTGAAGAGCTGCAAAAACAGGCTCGACATCAATGGTGATTCTCATGCGGTTCTATATCTTAGTAGACTCACGAAGTTGTCGGCGAGGTCCTCGGCCTCCATGAAGCGAGTAGGATAGACGACTACAGGGCGCCGCGGTTGGTAGATTAGCTATGCCCCTTTACTCTGATGTGACCAGCAGATTCAACTCACCGAGGTGACCGCGCGTCTCGTTGAGCAGCTCCTCCATCTTTTCGCGTTCCCAGGCGTTCCATCCCTCGGTGGGTCCCGAGAGTTGAGGGCCGTCGTCATACAGGCTCCGCTTGCCGATGCTCTTGGACCGCCGCGACCCCGACCCAGTCGGGCTGGCCACGTCGATCGGCGACGATGGGTACGACTTGGACGACGATGACTGCTGCTGCTGCTGTTGGGAGGGCTCATCGTCGCCCTGGCCCTGGCCGACGACGCCGCCGCCGGAGCCTCCACCGCCGGCGCCGTGGGTTCCGGGGCCACCGTGAATCGAGACGTACGGCATACCGTTGTGCTGAAACTTGGGGTCGTCCATCGGGGACTTGTTAAACTTTTCGGCATGGCTGGCGTTTTCGCGGTCTGAGGAAGGGAGGCGGTGAGCGGGCGAGGGGAGTAAGGGTAGGGCGGTCAAGGTGCAAGGTATCTCACATTGCGCCCAGCTCGTGACGAGATCGTCAGGCTAATGGGACGTCCAGGGGTCAGCGTCGTCCGTAGGTACCAATGCACCACCATAGACTCACAGTGCAACGGAAGACCTTTCGAAAGATTTCGGTCTGAAAGGCATAACCGAGATTCGTCAGTCATAACGCGGTGGATGAGGAGGAAGTAGGTTCGACTCACGTTATGGATAGCGACTGCGACCCAGGTCTCCTTCCAGAAGACCTCGTCAAGCGGATCGATGAGGCAGTTCGGGTCAACATGAGGTGTCGGGAGCGGCATCCTTACGAGAGACAGGATTGGTCAGCACTTGGTGCCTGTTCTTGTTGCCCAGTCAACACTCACTCCCAGGGGTGAAGAATCTTCGTTCCCTTCCTCGACCGGCGCGTCCCGGTGCCCGATGCCAACTGGCCCCGGGTGTTTGCCTCGTTCCCCTTGGCAGCGTCTTCGGCCTGGCGGCGCGAGTCAGAGCTTGTAGCCCGGTAGAGACCATCACCGGCACTCCGGAGTGGGAGAGGTTCCTTTTGGGATCGCTTAACGTCGTGGGCCTCATTACTAGTAAGGAGTTTGCCGGCGTCGCCGCGGAGCTTGGTCGTTGCCTCGTCCGGGTCAACAGGGTGATCCTCTTTGTCTGATGTGGCGTCCTGAACAATGACTGAAGGAATCAAAGAGGTCAGTAAGGGGAGGGAAAAGGACATGGGCGCGGATGCTCACTGGCGATGTCGCCGGCGCCGTTCTCAGTCTCGTTGCGCTTGAGCGGACCGTCGATCAAACCATGCTCAGCAAGAACGCGCTCCTCCATCTGATGTAGAGACAACGCGGGAATGAGCAGAGCTTCGGTAGTCGAGAGAGGCGCAGGCTAAGCGCTCACCGTAGGGACGATGGCGGAAACGTAGCCCTTGGCCAACTCATGGTTCTCGCCGACCTCAAAGACTTCGATGTCGTCTTCCGGGTGGGC
This sequence comes from Tausonia pullulans, assembly GCA_951802195.1. Classification (NCBI taxonomy): domain Eukaryota; kingdom Fungi; phylum Basidiomycota; class Tremellomycetes; order Cystofilobasidiales; family Mrakiaceae; genus Tausonia; species Tausonia pullulans. The sequence continues at coordinate 549,618 of OX637621.1, read as the reverse complement.
GAGGTCATTTTTCTTGGGCGCGACCACGTCGTGAATCTTTCTGCCGGCCCGAGCGAGAGACGACGTCTGGCTGTGAACGACTGCGGAAAGAGAGGTGAAAGTCAGGGACAGAACAGACGACAGCGTTAGTTGTCTCGTAGAGTCGCATTCTCACCTCCCTGGGCAACAGACTTGGCTTGAGCCATCATCCGGTCACCGACGGTCTGCGTCTTGATTTTGCCAGGGTCGGCACGCTCGCCGGCAGCCTCCTGCTCGTGGCCGGGGTCCCAAGTTTGGATGTCCTCCTCGTGGGCGACCTGGTCACGGGCGAGGAGGTCTTCCTCCTCCATTGCGTCGACGTCAATGCCGAGATGCTCTGCAGGGATGATATGAGCGGTGGTGAACAACGGGAAGGCGCATCGGCCTCGAGAAGCGAGGAACGGACCTCGCATGAGTCGGAGACGCAGCGTGTGAGCGAAGCGACCAACACGGTAGGGTTTGCCAGCCATGCGCGAGTCCATCATATCGGTGTCGCGGATGACCGAGGCAAGCTCAGAGTCGCGATCACCGCGCTGGGATCGCTCGTTGACTGGGTGGAGCCACAAGGTCAGCGAGTTTGCACGCAATATCTCTAGAGATCGACGAAAGGCTTACTGTTGGCGGAACCAATGATTACGAGACGGTCGTCGACGACCATGCACTGAGGGAGGAAGTAACGTAGTGTCAGGAGTGAAGTCCGAACTCGAGCTGGAGGACAAAAGACAGACCTTGGCGTGAATATAGACCTGCTCTGTCGTGAGAACACCATTCTTGAACTTCCCCCAGCCGCGAAGCGAGAAAAAGGAGATGTAGTCCTCGGGCTGGGAGCGCGAACGCGACGTGTTGTGTGTCAGACGAAGGATCCTAACGATAGTCGCGTATTGTGCACTCACATCAATGCCCTGCTGTCGGAGACGAGCAAAGATTGAGTTGGGTCCACGACAGATTGATTTGTTCTGGCACTCGACGATGAGTCGAACCTAAAGAGGTTGAAAGGAGACAAGTCAACATAGCACAACAAATGTACCGAGAGACTCCAACCCACCGAGCTGGCCGCGTCCGTGTCGATTGGGAAGGGGTACCCGGGTAAGCTCGGGATGACGATGCATGCGCGCCAAGGGGTGCCCTCCTCGTGGGCCTGGATGATGCGGTTCACGAGCGCGTCGCCAATTTGGTTCTCGATGACAATGCCCTCGACGACGGTCGAGGTGATAAAAAATTGGTTCTCGATGTAAACGAAGTGTTCGCTGAGCTGAATGGCTAATTGTGCGCCGTGCGGTGAGCAGTGAATATCTCGACCACAGGAGAGCGATCCACAAACCTTTGAGATAGGCATTCTGGATCGAGTGCTCGACACGGCTTGGGGTACCCATCGACCCTGAGAGCAATAGAAGCATATTAAGAGTGGCGTCAGTCACATTTTGATAAAGACGAGACAGGCCGGGCGACTCACAAGGACCGCACGACCGGCAGACCTGGATCTCGCACGTGCCAGTAAGGCCCAGCTCGCTGAGCTCGTGTATGCTGTAGTCCGGCGGCGGGACAAGGAAGGGCATAGCCATCGAGTGGTTCTTGATCCGGAGCAGGTGGTTCCAGCGCTGAATGAAGTGTCGACAGAGGTCGCGGGCAGGCTGACCCTTCATCGTCATTGCAATATCGTGCCTGATCATCAAACGTAGAAAGGATCTATCAGCCCAAGTCTCATAAAAGAGCAAATGGTTGAAAGCGCACCAGGGCATCCGAGGGACCTTATTACGGTCGTGCTGATCTTCGAACGGCTTGTTGAGCGTGTGGAAGTCGAGGACGCGCTGGTTGAGGGGGTTTCTTCGTCAGGAACTTCCTCATCTTGACTATGATGAGTAAAAGGGTAGGACGAACAGCGTTGTTGTAGTCCTTGCCGGGCCAGATCGGCCCGTTCTCACCCTCAATAGTGCCAGGCTCAAAATCGTCGTCGATGAGCGCGTGCTGGGGGGTGTCCTGAGGAGAGACAAAGGATCGAACGTCAGAAAATGGGGCTCGCGCAATCGGAAGAGAGAATAACACATTACCCAGCGGCCGTAGCAGAGGTCGACTCCGCCCATGAAGGCGACCGACTCGTCAATGACGCACATCTTCTCGTGCTGTTGGGACGTAAAGAAGACTTAGTGTCCGCTTCCGACAAGTTGGGTAGAGGATTGTTACTAACATGAGACCAGTAGAAAGTTCCCGTCTGGAAGTGCGAGGGCGAGCGCTGAATGAAGATGTTTGGGTGGAGGTCGCGGAGACTTTTCTTGGTCCACCTGGGAAAGAAAAAACAAATTAATTGTGCCTTTGAGGTGCAGTCAAGGAGAGCAGATACCCACAAGCTGTCGGTAGGGGTCGTCTTGTTCGAAACCTCGTTGCTGCAAGGGGTAGTAGTTCTTCATCAGTAACGTTATAACGGTCCCTTTACCGTCTTCCGATGCTAACTAGACTATGACATGGAACTTGACGCCCTCCTCGGCCTTCTTCTTCATGATGTTGTCAAGCCTCCACTTGGCCTCTCCCGGTCGGCGCAAGTAGAGCTCGGGTGAAAGCCACCAGTCGTGAATGTAGACGCATTTCTGGAGGGAGGGCAGTATCAGCTTGCGTCGAACCTCGCCAAACGGAGGGGTAGCGGCGGGCTGACCTTGGCGTCGAGCAGAGCGCGGCTGAGGGCCCAGAAATAGTCACGCTGAATAAGGGGAAGATACTCAGCCTATCTTCTAAAAGAACCCGGGAGAGAAGGACGCACAGCGTCGACCATCCACTGGGCGGGGACGTTGAGCCGAATGGGCGCGAACGAGTCGAACCGGTTCTTTCCTGCCCAGATGCTGTCCCCAGCCATCTTCTCGAGCGAGAGGATGAACTGTTGCATCTGTCGGATGTTTTTCGCAACGAGCTTGAGGCGACCCTGAGAATTGTGGACGTAGAACGTGTGGTGGCTCTGCAGGACGACATGAATCAGCCCTCAGGAGCTCAGCGTCGTCGAGGTAAGCAAACTCACAACGTGCTCTTCCTTCTCCGCTTTGGCGTTCATGGCGCCTAAACCGTGGATGTCCCCCTCGAGACGAGCGATACGAGCCTCCTCCGCAGCCTGCTCCGCGGCATCCTCGCCGTCCGAGTCGCCTATGATGGACCCCCATTCCTCATGGATCCGATCCTTGCCGTGGCTCGTCGAGTTGATAATCTTGCGGGTCGCTCGCTTAGGGCGCTGTTGGGTGGAGGTTGTGATGGCGTTCAGTGAGTGTGGGACGAAGAAAAAGTGGCGGGCAGAGTGAGGGGACAGACTTCTATCGCAAAGTCTTGGTCGAAGGGGAAGATGTCAAAGATCTCGTCCTGGGTGGTGCAGAAAGCAGGTTATATCAGACGGATGTCTAGGCAGAAGGGAGGAGCCTGGCTGGTTCTCACCTGATCCGGCTCCTCAACAGCAATCAAATAGCTCTCGCGGACAATCCACCACTTTGGCCGCCTCGCCTGTATCCACTTAACTGGAGCGAGCATTGGTCGATCCTGCTTCTTGGAGACGTTCATTGACATGACGCGCAGGTAGCCCGATTTGCCCTGCGAGCCGCCATTGACAGCCAGCTGGAGCGTCAGTGCCGAGAGCTCAAGGAAGCGGATAAGCCGGTTCGACTCGGGGCGGTACATCTGAGGGTGCGATGAGCGGTCATCAGCATACTGGACTTGCAGATGACGCCAGGCAGAAAAGAGTGCAGAACGCACGACCGCCCGGACGAGTTCCATGAGGTAGTGCTCGAGCGCCTCCCGCTGGTTGAGCGCAAAGTCCTGCCTCTGGCCACTGCTTCCACCCTGTTCCTTGCCTTTGCCGCGATGCAAGCTCGACGTCGCTGTGTCCCTCCCCTTTCCCTTCTCCATCCCCGTTGGCATCTTTTCGTCGCCGCTGTCCTTGCGGGCCTTGCGATGGAAATATGGAATGCCTGTGGCAAGTGCAGAGGAGTCATTCGTCTGCGCCTCAGCCAACCGATCAACAGAGACGTACTGGATTTGGGGAACTCGGGAACGTCAACCGACCCATGCGAAGAGCTTCGGTTCGTGATGCGCGTGAGGTTGGCGCCCTTGTAGTGGGCGTGAAGGGAGAGGAAGTCGCGCAGATTTCGGTAGAGGACCTGGAGAAAACGTGCGAGCGAGGGTGATCAGCTCCAGTGAGCTTTCGGGGATCTCACTCTGAGATCGACACTGACCCATTTGATCTTTCCATCTCCATACTCGCACTATAGGTTTGGGGGGAGGGGGGGAGGGGGTGGACATTCAGTGATGCGCAACAGGAGACAGGGTGAGCGGAGAACGCACCTCGATCCGGAAGACCGGATGGTTACTCGCGCCACCGATCGAGTCAGAGACGCGAAATCTGGGAAATGAGAAGAAGAAAGTCGATTTGACAAACTGTCGCCTGGACCTGACCGGCGCAAAGACTTACTTGACGTGGCGAAGCAGGACAGGCACCCTCTTGCGACCCTTCTCGTCGCGATCGATTTCCATCTTCAAGAGCAGCACACCGAGGCCACCTAGTAGGAGCTCATCAGTGATGGAGATATTTATCTCCTTGTTCGATCCTGTGGCAGGCACTGTCGGCCTCCGCTGGAGCCGCTGCTTGAGGTTCGTCCATTTGGACTGGCCCGGCGACGCAGCGTTGACGCTGGGGATGCCGCCCTGGGCGGTGTCGGCACTGTCCTGGCGATGAGGAAAGCCAAAGTGGCGGTGGGGGAGCGAGCTCGCCCGGACGAGCGGGAGCGTATGAGCCGCAGGCGTTGTCTGCGAACGTGTCGGAGTCTTGCGTTGGGAGCTGTTGGGCGGTGACGACGGGCCATTAACGTTGGCTGTTGCTGTCGACGGTTTAATGCTCGTAGCTACAGCCGCAGGAGGTGCGGCCGGTGCCGGTGCTGCTGGAAATCTCAAGACCTCGGATTCGTTGTTGTTGTTGGAGGCTGTGAACTTGCCGTGCTGGAGGAGGGAGACGAAGGACGCCTTGCGGACGCCCTTGCCTCCCCCCGGGAGGCCAGTGAAAGCGGGCTTGCCCGAGTTGGCCAAGAAGTCGTCGGCGGGCGTTCCTCGGCCGTGGGTGAGAGGCTCAGACTTTCGGACATGGTGGTCGCCTCCGTTGGCGCCGAGGTGGTCGTCCGCCTGATGGTTGTTATCCTGGTGCTCCTGGGCGATGGTGTTGGCGGAAGGAGCGCGCGCGTCTGTTTCCTCCGCTTGTTTGGCAGCGTCATCTTCGTCCTCCTCCGGGATTCTACCGTTCGCGCCGCCGTTCTCGTAAGAGGCAGCAGTCACCACAAAGTCCCTGGACGAGAGTGTCGGCGGGTTCGGCGTCGTCTGTGACGTGTAGTGGCCCGGCCGGTGAGGATCCGTTCGCTCGAGCGAGCCGTCATCCGTCTTCTGGACGACAGGCGCCGCCTCGGCGGGTATCCCGACCGAGGGTTCAATGTCGTTGACAGCGAGTGTGAGCTTGCCTTTTGGGGGTACGAGCCCCCCATTGGGTTCGATGCCGTCCAGATCGGTATGCTCGACGCCATACCCAGAGGCGGCGGCGTGGTCGATGCTGTCGATTCCTGCCGCGTCGTCGCCTTCGACGCGGTCGGCCTTGGAGGGATCGAAAGGGCTAGAGGAGGACGACGACCCGGACTCTTCGAGGTGTTGCTGTTCCCGAGCAATTCGAGCAATTTCGGCGACCTTGTCCGCCATGCTAGAGGGAGAGCGGCGAGTGTGAGAGAGGAAAATGAGGTTGGAGGGAGAGCGAGAGAGAGGAGGCGAGAAGGTCTAAGAGGAGTCGCGCTTTTGCGACGACGCAGTCTCAGTGGGCCGATATGACGCGGTTGAAACCCCCCTTGCTGTCTTTCAACGCTCGCTGTTTTTCCTGCATGTGTGAACCAGTAAGGGACGTATGGCCTTTGTTGATCACGCAGCTCTTTTTCTGTGCTCCGTTTCAGGGCCTGGGTCCGCGGTTTTGCGGTCCTCACCTCATACTTCACGCTCAGCGGATCATCTGTCACATTCGCGCGCTCTTGGCGTGGAGCGTCATCACGAGCCATGATACGTCTGAGCTCGTCCGTCGGACTGCGGCAGGATCGACCCCTCCGCGATCTGACGATTTGTCTGATCATCAGTAGGCGGAGAGGAATCTAAGGACGGACCGAAACGGCAGTCATGCCTCAACAAACAACGCAAGTGGGTGTTTGTCCATCTGTCCGTGTGTCCGTCAAATCTCAGGTGCCTTAGCTCGCGAACAACAGCAACAAGCAGTCTGTTCTTCAATCATATCGATCACAAAGAGGAGACGGCGATATATCAATCAATGGAGAGAGTTGTGCGCCCGCAGGAAAGCGAAGACCCTTAGTTGATCTTGAGGAGCTCGACCTCGAAGACTGAGGAGAGAGCATATGATCAGGCAGGTTTCCCAGGAACAACGGGCAGAGGACTGACTGAGGGTCGATCCACCGGGGATGACGGGGGGGAAACCGCGGGCACCGTCTGAAGGAGCAAGGAGGGGAGTCAGGAGTTGCTGAAGAGCGCGCCCAGCGAGCGAGCATGAGGGAGACAACATACAGCCGTCTATAAGGAAGTAAGGGAGAGCCTCTATCAGTTCACTGCCAATAAGTTCAAGAGAACGGCAAACTGCTCACAGTCGGAGGTGATGGTGAGGACGGCCTTCTCTCCGAGGGAGAGCTGGGGGACACCCTCGTCCCATCCACGGATGACGCGGCCGACTCCCTATAACGATTCAGATCTATCAGCAGGGCTTTCTCAAGTTATTGCTTGGCAAGCGGAAGAGGTTACGCACGATGTCCGTGACGAAGGGCGATCCACGGTCGCGAGAAGAGCTAGAAAGGAGGTAGAAGGGCCGTAAGCATCTCACCGAGACCGCAAGCGCATGTCGTCTCTACGCACTCGAACTTGGAGCCGTTCTCGAGGGTTCCGACGTCTTCAGCAGAGCGACAGAATGACGTGTCAACAGGGTAGTTGGAGGGGATGCGCGAGTGATGGGGCGGCCTCGTGGACAGGAAAGAGACGCCGAGGACAGGTCACCCAGCCCTCTCTTCGCCTTCCCTGTCCTTCGCCAGCCTTCTATAACCCTCGATCAAAGAGAGGCAGCCAGGATGCTGATGATCAAGTACGCACAGTGCATGGTGACCTTGTCACCCTTCTGGGGGAAGGACTTTCCGTCTCTGAGAGGGAGGAAAAGAGGTGAAGATGACGAGCGAAAGACATCAGTGGGGTGCGCGCGAAGGCTCGCTCAGCCCATATCTGCTCGAACTCACCCGGGAGCAAGCTAAGTGCAAGATAACACGGCGAGAGAAAGAAAGATATCAAGGCAGCAGAGTCAGCGATATCCGAACCGGGAAGGGTAGAACGGCTAGCAGCAACGCCCCCCCCCCCCCACGAAACCATCTCGATGAGAAAAGAGGGTGGGACAACGCCTCGGCGTGCGACTCACCGACTTGACAGTGACACCCATGTTGGAAGTTGAGGGATGGAACGAGCGGAAGAGGGTAGGTGTGCGGAGGGAGTGGTTGATCTGGCGCGAGGCGGTGGTCAAGGGGAAGAAGGCACGGTTCATCTTGCGGCGAAGGGGAAAGGCTGCTTTGGAGGTAAGGAGAGCGACCCAAGATTCCCTCGACTTCGATCTCGCCAGCGCTCGCTCTTTGCCCCTGTCGAGAGCGAGAGAGCAAGTGAGGGGGTCCCATGGCAACACCGCACGCACGACGGACTCCCGACCCTCGATTTACTCTTTTCCGCATCCGGCCGGGGTCAATTCTTTCTGAGTGACGTGTCCCGATGAGGAAAGAACAGGGCGATGACGGGATGACGAGCTCGCCATCTTGCCTCTTGTTCCGCTCTTTCTCACTCGTCCCCTCCGGCATTGCTCGTTCACGAGGCCAGTGCTCGCTTGCTCTCGCGCGCGCTTTCCCTCGTCGTTCGTTGCTCCTCTCACCAACGTGCTCGCCCATCGTAACGACGGCCTCGTCGCCTCACCTCGGAACAGATGAACAGTTCTAACTGGCTTCCCACGTGCGCAAGAGGAGAGAACAACACACTCTGCCATACAACTGACTTCAACCCCCCAGCCAATGAACGCAAAGCCCCGTGCGAGAAGTGATGTGATAGAGAAAGAAGAAAGAGGGAAGGACCGGATCGCTCGCTTAGTAGCCTGTGAGAAGGATACGATCGCCGCGTCAGTAATAATTCGCGCAGCAGTAGCCACGTGCTCCTCGCGGGGCGGTGTTCAGGACGCACTCCGGCCAAACATGGTCCACCGCTTGGAGGGCTTGCCGCAACCGGGGCAGGTCTTGCCCTCGATCGACGGGTACTTGGTCTGGTCGTACGGAATGCAGAGCGTCTTGGCTCCAGCGGAGGGAGCCCGCGAGTCCTCGGCCTCCTGGGAGGCCGCCTTAGCGCTGTAGGAGTAGGAGATAGATGTCAGAAGATGGAGGCAAGGAGAAGGCGGAGAGAAAGCAGAGACTACACACATGGCCGCCGTCCGGTCCTTGATCTCGTCCTCGCAGTCCGGCGTCTCACACCACGGAAGGATGGCAACGCACTTCTTGTCCAGTGTGGGGACAAGCTCGTCGAAGTTCTCGACGACAATCCGGCGAGCGTCGAAGTCGGCCTTGGCCCGGGCGAACATGTCGGCCTGGATTTTCTCGAGCAGCTCCGGGACGGACTTCTCGATACCCGCGAGGGTGAGGTCGCCCTTGACCTTGTTGTCGCGACGGACGGAAAGGACATTGCCCTTCTCGATGTCCTTGGGTCCGACCTCGAGACGGAGAGGAACACCCTAAAGGGAAGGAGAGCAAGGTCGTCTTAGTCAGTCAATCAGTCGACCAAGAATGGTCCACAGAGACGCTCCAGACCCACCATCATCTCCCAGTGAGCCCACTTGTAGCCCGGGGTATAGCCCTCACGCTTGTCAACGTGAACACGGACGTCGGCATTGCGGAGGTCCTTGGCGAGCTGGTCGATGGTGTCCGAGACGGCCTTGCGCTTCTCATCGGAGAGCTTGGCAGTAAGGCCGGCGGGGATGATGACGACCTGGGTCTGGGCAACCCTCGGAGGAGTGACGAGACCCTGGTCGTCACCGTGGGTCATGACCATGACTCCGATTGAGCGAGTCGAGAGACCCCACGAGTTCTGCCAGACGTGGAGCATCTCGCCGTTCTTGCCGGCGGGATCCTCGACCTGGATGTCAAACATCTTGGAGAAGTTCTGACCGAGGCAGTGGGAAGTTCCAGCCTGGATACCACGGCCAGTCGTCGGGATAAAGCCCTCGATGGTCGTCGTGAAAAGGCCTCCGGCGAACTTCTCGTTCTCCGACTTGATACCGGGGACGAGCGGGACAGCGAGGAGCTCCTCATAGACGCGGCGGTAAAGGTCGAGGATCTGGAGGACCTCCTCCTCGGCCTCAGCCCGGGTGAGGAACGCCGTGTGGCCCTCCTGCCAGAGGAACTCGCGCGTCCGGAGGAACGGCTGCGGGTTCTTGAACTCCCAACGGACGACCGAGTTCCACTGGTTGAGACGGAGCGGGAGATCGCGGTGGGACTGGATCCACTTGGCGTAGTCTGGAGAGGTGTGGGCGCCCGGTCAGAAATCCCGGATTGTTGAGGAATGGACCAACGGCAACGTACAAGGATACATGACGGTCTCCGAAGTGGGACGGATGGCGATGGGCTCCTCGAGGTCGGACTGACCACTGTTGGCGCACGAATACATTGTTCAGTACGCGTTCGAGTGTCAAGGACGAGATGAACTTCGTGGAACTCACGCCTTGGTAACCCAAGCGACCTCAGGGGCAAAGCCCTCAATGTGGTCCTTCTCCTTCTCGAGACGCGAGTTGGAGACAAACATGGGGAAGTAAGAGTTGGAGACGCCGAGCTTCTTGATCTCCTTGTTGAAGAACGCCTGGATCTCCTCCCAGATGGAGTACGACTGAGGACGGAGGATGTAGCATCCGGAGATGTCGTAGTAGTCGATCATCTCTCCCTTGACGAGGACCTGGGGAGAGGGAGGAGGGGAAAGCGGCACAGTCATCAGCAATGTTACACATCGGACAAAAGAGGGCGAGCTCCTTCTCACCCGCTTGTACCACTCGGGGAAGTCGAGCTCCTTCTTGATTCCAATGGCGACCTCCGCGGCGCCGTCGATCTTGGCCTCCTCCTTACGCTTCTTGTCGAGAAGGGCCTGCTTCGACCTGAAGAGGGGGAATGGGCGCGTGTCAGCGCATTTGCCTACTCTTTCTGCTCCTGCGTGACACCAACGATGACTCACGGGTCGACGGCAGCCTTCTTCGGGGCAGCGTCGCCACCGGCGGGAGCCGGAGCGGCCATGCCGGAGAAGTCGACCTCGGTGACCTCCTTGCCGAGCGAGTTGAGGAACTTGACGAGGTCCGCTCCGGGGAGGAAGACGGTCGACGCCGACGTCTCCGGGTGAACAGCGAAGAGCGAGGTGTTGGAGACGAGGGAGGCGTCAAGGATCGTGTTGACACGCGGGAGGACGTCCGAGGTGAGGATGAGGGGAGAGACTTGAAGAAAGTAGGAAGAACAAAGAGAGCGAGCGCGTCATTGTCGCCATAGTTTCGTCAGCCGAACGTTCCTCCTTCATGAACGATCTGGAAGCGGGAAGAGGGGGCATGTACCATCGTCCTTGCCGCATGAGAAGAAGTCCTTAATGAGGTCCTCGCTAGCGAGACGCATCTCCTTAATGCCGAGCTTCTTCTGGAGCGGCGCCGTCGGCGTCGGGGTCGCCTCCGAGGCGATGATAACGACGGGCACGGGGGTGTCGGACTTGGCGGTCTATAGATAACCGTCGTACGAAGCAGCCAGGGCGGAAGACGAGTCAGATCCCAAGGTCAAGGGGATACGCGAAAGGTGACACGCGACCAAGTCAAAGGCAATGTATGGACGCACCTTGGGCTTGAAGACGAGAGTCTTGGTGAGCTCGTCTGCAGCCAGAGGATCCCAGTCAGTCAATTTCACTCCCTCCCCTTCGTATACGTGAGTGAATCCTCTCACACTCAGCGGGGACTCCCTCCTTGCCGGCAAGAGCCTCCCTCCAGGCCTTGGCGCCCTGCACGGGACCGTGCTCGACGACGGACGAGGCGGGGACGTCGATGGAGAGAGAGGCGAGGCGGGCGATCAGATCGGCAGACATGGCGGTCGAGGCGGCGAACCGACGGGCGGGGAGGAGGCGGAAGAGGAGGGCGGGTGAGTGGTTAAGCCTTAGAAGGCCAGGGAGCATGAACGGGTCGGGAGACAACCCAGAGGAGCGTCTCAGTTTTCGAACGAGAGCACACGCGAGAAAGGAGACAGCGTGGCAACGCGGTCGTCAACAGTGATATCAGCCAAATACTAGAGTTCCACGGACTGTGTTGGCTTAAGCTACTTTCATATTCAAGATGGGAAATGTCACAAAGGGCAGTATAATGTTGCTCTCTCTCAACGTAACCCTGTCGTCGTCGCGCTCTGAGTGACGCCCACTCTCACCGTTCTCCTTCGATCCTCACGCGCTCTTCCCCTCCCAGACCCACATCACCAACCCAGTCACTCATGCTGCCTACATCTGCCCGCCTCGCCACGGCCCTTACCACGGCGCCCCTCCATCTCCGAGAGGCCTCCGTGACGCTCCTCCCACCGCTTCCTCTCTTTCGGCGGCTCCTCCGCGCACACCGCAAGCTTCCGATCGAAATGCGATCTCTGGGGGACACTTACGTCAAAGACGGTATGTTCCTGTCCTCTGGAGGCATTGCTGTCTTTCTACGGTGGGTCCGAGCCATGCAGGAACCCATGCTCATTGTTTCCCCCGGCCTCCAGAGTTCCGACGACACAAGACGGCCGACAACCCGATCCATATCATGGGCTTTCTCTCTCAGTGGAAGCACTACCTCGACGACCTGGAGGCCGGCCAGCTGAACCGTGGACGAGCGCTCGACATGGAGAAGCTGGAGAAGGTGCGTCCTTCGACGAGGTTTGGGTCGCTCTACCTGTCGACCTGTCGACCTTCAATGACTCGCGACGGCGGCGCGTTACTCCGTACCTCCACCGTTTGCTGTCTGTCTGCTGACTCTGCTTCGGCCCCTGCTGCCTGCGTACCTGTCTTCATCTTAGCTGTCGAATGAGGTTCGCTCAAGATCTTCGACAGGCGGGATGACAACGGCCCATGCTGACATGTTGCTTGTCTCCCTCCCGTCCAGCAAGTCGCGCAGCTCTACGAGCTCATGAAGGAGAGCAAAGACCTGTGGAAGACGTAAGCTTTCTCCCATTCTCTCCCCCAGATCTCAACGCCTGACCCACCCTTCGCCTGATTTGAAGGCCTGAGGAGGTCGAGCGGGAAGCGGACCTCCCCGCAGGCGGGTCGGCCGCCGTGGCCACTGGATCGGAAAAGGAGGGCGGGTTCAACAACAAAGGGGGAGACAAGTCATAACAGCCTATAGCATGATCATGCTAAGAAAGATGGACGATGGCTTCTATTGAGATTTGCGTAAGAGGAGACAGAAGACGCGCAGCGGTGGGGTGGCATGCGGGCGACCTCTTTTGGATCGTGCTGACCGCCCGAAGATGAAAAATGACATCGCAGCATGGTATATAACAACCTCCACCCATCACATGACAAACATCTGCGAGAACCGAATCTTCGTCTCGGCCCGGTGCGGCCTCTGGAGCGTCCTCTCCTTGGGTCCCACCCAAGTCCGGGCATCCTCGCCCTGCTCCTCGCGCTCGACGCGCTTGAAGTCACGCATGTCATTCGGGCGGGCTTGGTAGTCTCCGGGGTGGAGCGGGTACTGGCCTCCGGGGGCGATGAGCTCTTGCTGACGCGGGGGGAGGAGGCTGGAAGGGCAAAGAGAGGGTCAGTTGTCTAAGAGGGAGAAAAGTGGAAGAGGCTGACGACGTACTGTCCGGTGACCGGGTCAAGCCGCTTCACGCGAGACTGGATACCCTCCTCACCGGCGCGAGCAAGCGCACCGACGATGAGCTCGATGGCCCGAGCGGAGGCATTGTTGGAGTAGATCGGGAAGGTGACCATTCGAGGGTCAATGTCGGTGTCGGTGATGGCTGGAAGAAGGAAGGGGATGAAACATGGTCAGACCAGGGACCATGGGAAGCGGTCAGATGAGTAGCAACTCACCCATCGTCGGGACCGTCGAGAGGTTGCACTCGCGGATGACGTGCGCCGAATTTTTGGGGTCAAGAACAACGACAAGGTCCGGTAGATGAGCGCCAGAAAGGACGATCTCAGGACCAAACCTGAGAGGAAGGGCAGGGTTAGGCAGGAACAGGCGAGCAGCGACTTGAGGACACGAGGGTATCACGCACATGACCGCCGCGTTGGTAAGCGTTCCCGGCTTCCATCGGGTGGTGACGCCGTGCGCGTTGGCACCGAGCCGCTCGACAGCCTTGAGGATTGGGAGCTTGAAGATCCGCTTGCGGCCGACGAAAACGATGACGCCGTCGTCGCGGAGGATATCGCGGACGACGGCGCAAGCCTTGCGGAGCGAGGGGAGAGTGTGCTCGACATTGATGATGTCGATGCCCTCACGCCGGCCAGCGAGGTACGGATGATACGCCGACTCCGTCAGCGCAGGGTGGTGGCCCAGGTGGCATCCGGAGGCGACGAGGTGCGAGACGGAGACTTCAAAAGCCGACTTGGGCTTATACGGCGAGTGATCCGGGTGCCACTCGAGGTCCGTCTGCTCCGATCCGAGCTGCTTGAAATCCCGACCTGGGGGGGGAGGGAGACGAAGCGTCAATTTGCGTCCTTCCAAATGTTTAAGGATGAGCGAGACAAGCGTCCGAAGTGGTCTGTCTGGTCTGTCGGTGGAGGAGAGACGACAGCGAGGACGGACACGCGACGGAAGCCGTCTCCTCGTCCTTCCCTCTCACGCGAGACAACACTCCCTCTCTCTGCCCCTCCTCGCTCGTACTCATCTGTCAAAGGACTCGACTCACGTATCCCCCAGCGCAGGTCCTTGTACTCCTCCCGTGTCCGCCACCGCGAGTCGACCCACGGCTCCGGGGTTGCCGCCTCCTTGTCCTGGCTCGCCTTGAGCGCGTCAATCTGGGCCTTGATCGCCTGCTGCTCCGGCGTGAGCGGGACGCCAGCGTAACCTGAGGCTGACTTCGACGGCTGAGCAGCTGCCCGTCGGTTGTTTCCCTTGGCCGATGGAGGGGCCGCGCACGACGACGTCGAAGCAATGGAGCGGACCGCTTCAGGAGGCCAGGTCCGGGAAAAAAGGGTCAGCGTCGGGCCGGCTGAAGGGGAAGGGTATACGAGCGAACCCGAAAAGAGAGTGGATAGTGACTGACCAGGTGCCAGGATGGAGGCCTGGGAGGCCTTGGCCTTGTGCGCAAGAGAGAGCATGGCGCCGGGGCGGTGAGGAAGGAGGAACGCGCGCGTGAGAGGGCAAGCTAGTGGTTGAGGAGACAAGGTCGAGGCGCACCCGTCGCCTTCAATCTGCCGAGGACCGCTGTCCGCTCTGGTCTGTCTCTCCTCCACGGCATCGTACATGCTCAACGAGGACAGAGACGATGAGTGGAATCTCAGTCTCAAAAAACTCTCTTTGGACCAAAGCAAACTCCGTGCTTAGGTGGGGCGGAATATCGTGGGCCTTGTGTGCGCGCGCGTTGATCTGCACATCGGCGTCCACCGTACCTCATATGATTCCAACGTTCCCTCTCACCTTAACCTTAAAGGCCCGGCCTAGGGAATCTGGACGAGATGAGGTGGAAAAAGGCGCTGGGAATGAAGAGCACTGCGTGTGCCTGACAAGCTGCTGCGGTATGGAGCGAGATGACTTGTGACAGTGGGATCATGACCTGAGACTGAGAGAGTTGAGATTCCTCCTGGAACCCCCCACTGGAACGGGGTCGTCTATCAGTTATGCCTGTCGAAGCCCAGGCTTCCCTGGCAACATTGGAGTAGAAAGGAGCAGCATGACTCCCAGCTGATCTCAGCTAGCCATTCATTGACCAGGCCAGACGGCCGTCCATGCCAAGCTTCACAAGCGGAACAAGATCTCTGACTAATCTGCAAGCCTGTGGCTACCTATCCCACCCAGATGCCTCCAGCGAGCTGCCGCTGTAGCGGACTCTCCCTGCCGTTCCAAAACGTTGTCCCATGGTTGGAGGTGTGGCAGACGCAATCACAAGGAGATATCGGCGTCAGGCATGCCGACCTAATCTCCTGGCGCATAGATCCTCGCCGCTGATGAGTGGTCTCCCTCCGAGACCGGTCCCTCTGTCGAGCGGGACTGACCGCATTCAGGAGATAGCCGGCGGCCGAGTCGGACAACCAGGTGGCCGTCGAAGTGAAGGGTCGCAGCGTCTGACAGAGTATGGCCGACGCCGGTTCTCCTTGGCAGGCGAGGCGTGGGGCCAGCCAACCTTTCGCTTTCTTTCCTTCCCTCGACCACCTCGACCTAGCGAGACTCTCAACCACACTCTCTCGCTCCTGGGTCGCACTGTCCCTCGATCCGTCTCCCAGGCACTACACGGCGTCCACCGCACGGCCTTAGCCCATCAGCTCGGCGTTCCTTTGGAAAGACCGAACGCACTATCCACGCACTCCTGTCCGTCCACCGACGACCGCCTGCACACCCCGCACCACACACTCCCAGCGCACAGCTCGACGTTTGTCTATATCCCTCTCTCAACAGCACGTCAGGATCCTGACTCCTTTGCTCATCAGAGCAGTGTCAGCCCCGCCGTAGCAAGTTCGCGGTTCTCGCAGTTCTCTCCTCCCCGCCTTCGCCCACCGCCGTCGCCGCACGTCATACAGACTATCGCTCCTCCATCCTCCCTCAGCCCTTTACTTCGACCCTCTCAGCATGGGAGAAAGTCATGGAACAGCTTTCCGTCCCTTCGAGGTGAGGTGTCCCTTCCGTTTATATACCTCTTCGCTGTTTTCCGACCTGTCCCGTCGTCGGGCACGCGAAGGCTGACCCGTCGTGCCTCCGTGTGTTGCCCCTCGCGCGCCAAGGTTGACTGTGAGTGTGGCCGCTACTTCCCAGCCCTCCCGATATAGAAGCATCGAGGGCTCGGCAAACCGCGGAAAGAAGGAACACAGCCTGACGACCCCTCTCTGCTCATGCCCAGCGGCGCATCTGGCCTACACAATCCTCGGTGGGTTTATCGTGCTGGTGAGTCCCCGGCCGCCCCTGTCATCATACCTCTCCGGAGGACACATGCGCCCGCCCAGGAGCGGCCGTCTGTCCGAAGCCAAGACTTGCTGGGGGTAGCAACTACCCATGC
Organism: Tausonia pullulans; assembly: GCA_951802195.1. NCBI lineage: Eukaryota > Fungi > Basidiomycota > Tremellomycetes > Cystofilobasidiales > Mrakiaceae > Tausonia > Tausonia pullulans. The sequence continues at coordinate 533,344 of OX637621.1, read as the reverse complement.
TATCAATACCAAGGCTTCTTCGCCAGGGTTGATCTCTCTTATCTCTGGCAAGGCCGACGTGCCGGTGGCGGGCCTTTTGGATGGAAGCGGAGAGGGTGCGCCTCAACCATTGATCGCGCGCGCGTCTCGGAGCGAGCGCCTCCTCGAACGCCTCGGCCTTCGTTGGTTCGCTGCCTGGTCTCTCTTTGTTTCCCTTTTCTCCGCGCGCGTGTCTGTAGCATGTCTCTTCTAGCTCTTAACTAATCTCTTTCTCCCAGTTCGGCCTGTTCTCCCTCTTCATCAAAGAAAGGATCTTCATCGGCGAGGCCGTCATTGCGACGCTCGTCGGCATCATTGCCGGCCCGTACGTGACGGGCGGCTTCAACCCAAAGAAGTGGGGCGGAGAGCAGGACGAGGTTCTCAACGAGATCACGCTGGTGCGTCCTAGGTTGGCGTCTGCTTGAGATCAGAGGGACCTGTCATTGACGCAACGGGCACGTTCATCACAGGAGGTCACCCGTGTCATCATCGCCATTTCGGTCTTTGCCGTCGGCGTCGAGTTACCAAAAGCATACATGCGCAAGCATCTCCGGTCGCTGGCCTTTATGCTCGGGCCCATCATGGTGGTGCGTCTACGGTGCTTGATTGCCGGCCGTTGCTGGCTCGCTGCTTACTTCGTCTTTCCAGTTCGGGTGGTTCATCACCGCAGCTCTTATGTACGCTATCATCCCCGGCCTCACCTTCCTCTCTTGCCTTGTTATCGCCGCTTGCGTCGTACGTCTGCGAGGTCATCGTACTTTCTTGCTGTTGTCAAATTCCCACCTGACCCCGCCGACAACCTCGCTTCAGACCCCCACGGATCCCATTCTCGCCCAGGCCGTCATCGGAGGACGGTTCGCCGAGAAGCACGTCCCTGCGCACCTGCGGCATCTTCTCGCCGCTGAGTCTGGCTGCAACGATGGAGCGGCCTTCCCGTTCCTCTACATCGCCATCTATTTGATCCTCGACGCTTCGGACGCACACGCTGTCGGCGAGTGGTTCTACATCGTCTGGCTCTACGAGATCGCTCTTGGCATCATCATCGGTGCCCTCCTTGGCTTCTCGGCGCGCAAGGTCATGAAGTTTTGCGGTGCGTCGGCGCTGACTTCTTCGACTCGGTCGAGGCAGTCTTCTGACGGTCTACCTCTTTTCCCGCCCACAGAGCAGCATAACCTTATCGACAGGCAGTCGTTCGTTGCCCAATACATTTCGCTTGCCGTCCTCACGATCGGAATCGTCACGCTCCTCGGAAGCGACGACCTCCTCGCTGCATTTGCATGCGGTACCGCGTTCGCCTGGGAGTGAGTCAGCTGGTCCACCCCTACCTGTCTGCGAATGTCACAGTCGCTGACCAGAACCCCCTTCCTCCTCCCCCCCCAGTGGTTTCTTCAACAAGCAGACTGAGGAGTCCTTCTTCTCGAATGTCATCGACCTGTAAGAGCGCCTTCTTTCCTCCGCTGTTCTCTCAGCTAAGCACGTGCCTGACGCCTTTCCCACCCCAGGCTCTTCAACACAGTTGCCTTTATCTATATCGGCGCCATCATCCCCTTCGACCAATTCAACAACGCCGACCTCACGCTCTCGATTGGCCGCCTCTTTGGCCTCATGATCTCGGTTATGTTCCTCCGTCGTCTCCCTGTCGTGCTCGCCCTTTACCGTTGGATTCCCGACGTCCACACTTTCCGCGAGGCTCTCTTCACAGGCCACTTTGGCCCCATGGGCGTCGGCGCCATCTTCATTGCCACCCTCGCGCAGACCAAGCTCCCGCCCCCGGTGTATCCACCAACGAACCAGGTTGAGCTACTCGCGGGTTCCATCAAGCCGATCGTTTCATTCCTTGTCCTCTGCTCCGTCATCATCCACGGTCTCTCGATCCCCTTCTTCTCGTTGGGACGAAGGGTTCACACCATCTCGAGGACGCACTCGATCGGCCTTGTCAGGACCAATGACTCAAGGATGCGATCCATCGACGACCGGACGCAAAGGCCTGAGCCGGCGTGGCTCTCGGGCATGCGACGAGTCGTCCCGGGGCAGGAGATCAGGATCAACCGAGACGACGACGGTGACGATCTTGAGAAGGGTCCGATGGACCGGGAAGAGGACCGCAGGATGACGCCTTCTGGCTCGGGCTCAGGCGGGTCTGTTCGTTCGGGAAGTTCGACGGCGGGAAACAGCCCTGGTGACGAGAAGAGCACTGGGTTTGCGACGGCGAAGGGACATGATGGGCATAAGAAGCACTCGTCGCCTCCTCCTAGGATGGAGGATGAGTCTCTGAGCGAGCTGGAGAACGAGGCGGCGAGAACCGCGACGCACGAGACGGCGACCGACGAGGAGATGGAGAGCGAGGGTAGGAAGACGCCGCCTCTCCAGGAATACCGTGAGGGCAACGATCTGATCATCGAGCGCGCTTACGGCGAGAACGAGGACGTGAGTGTGGGATCCTTCTCCGATCATCCATCAATCCGTGGACTGACGCCAGCCCCGCTTCTTCAGGTTGAGGTCAAAGTCATCAAGAACTTCTACCACAAGAGCCGGGGCAACAAGACGACACGTCTCCGCGGTCCGCGGGAGGGCGTCCAGAGCGACATCAAGCATATCATGCAGCATTGGCAGGATGACATGGAGGTCAGCTCACCTCTCCTCGAATGCCCTCTATCATTGCCCACTGATGGCTGTCCCTCTTTAGTCCCTCTCCGGAGATATCAAGTCGGGGCTCAAACATCTCGTCACTGACGGCCACGGCGCGTCCGAGCGCCGTCACTTCAATAGAGATCGCCAGGAGGAGCCGCAGTCGAAAGAGGAGGCCGAGGAGCGTGAGCTCGCCGGTGACCGATCACCGTCTAAGAAGAAGAAGGGCGGCGTCGCGCTCACTCGGAGCACGAAGCGGTACAACTCGGATGGCGAGGAGGAGAATGTTGAGGCTGACGAGGAGGCCGACGATTGGGCCGACGAGAATGAGCGGGTCGAGCCTCAGGGCCAAGCGAGTGCTCGCTCGCCTGCCACGGGAGGTGTCTCCTTCCTCTCTCGCGAGGCTTCGGCCAGCAGTTCGCGTTCTGGCTCGCCTGTCAGCGGTTCAAGTACCCCCCGTGCGCCGGCCATCTTCATCCAGTCGCGGCCGACGGGTCGCAGACGTGAGGGTCTCCGCAAGAAACTCTTTGGCTCGTCCTCCAAGTCTTCGATCACAAGTCCTGTGGCGTCGACCTCGGTCGACCCGTCCCTGCTGGCGCCTCCCGCACGCGGCCGCAAAACGTCAACTTCGCTCACGGATGCCACTGCCGCTCCTCGGTCGCCGTCTGCGGACCCATCGCTCCGGTCGCCGCCGGCTATTCGCTTCACGGATACAGCCCCGCCGTCGTCTTCGGCTGCATCGACGCTCGGCGATGGTGAGCCTTCTCTCTCGCATCGCCGAATCGGGTCAACGAGCTCGACGACGCGGCCCATCCTTGAGACGCTTGCTCTGCCAGAGCGGACGACGACCTCCGGCTCCGGTGGCGTACTTCTCAACTCGGCCGGCACCAGCTACGGTGATGCCGCACCGGCGACCCGCTACGGTGGTCCCGAGCTTGGCCCTTCCATCAGCTGGGCTCAGGCGCCAGACAAGCCCAAGTAGATTAAGGCGCTTCGTCTCATCTTTTTTCCCTCGTCTTATATATTTCTCTTTGCACCTTGCCTGCCTCCGCCTATAAACGCCTACAACTTCCCCGGCTTTCCCCTAGTTTCCTTCCCTCTCTTGCTCTCGCATCCCCCTCTTTTCGTTATCCTCCTCTGTTAGCTTTCTCGCACATCCATCTCGCACGGTTCAACACAGGACCTGACCTTGCTCTGCTTCCGTTCCACTCAGTTTATGTCTCATGCTGTTTGAATTGGGCACATTGACCGGGTAAGTGCGACCTGGCCGTCTTGGCGGAGCAGCTGCTTGGTGGCTCGTCTAGACTTACAATGGAAGATCGATCTCAGAGAGACTTCAGCTTGCAGAAAGCCAGTTAGGCTGACCTTGTCACGCTGCTCGGCTGGACCTTCGCATGTTGAGTGTCAGCGCAAATGAAGCTGATCACTTCTCCAGAGCCTTCGAGAAATGCTATGAGTATTTCTTCAGCAGTGGCGGGAGAGATGGCCGTCAGGAGTCGGAAGGCGCGTTTGCTTCCCCTCCCTCAAAATTCGAGCTCTCCGCGCCCGCGCTGAGGGCGACGACTCTCGCCTCGCGTTCTTTCTGCGTTCGACCTTCGACCTTCACCTCTGCCCCGTCCCTCCCCCCCACCTTCCCCCCCTCCGTCTTCTCCTCCAAAATGGCCGAGTATGACCTCACCCAGGTCCGTCCTCGTCGCCACTTCAGCATGCTTGTCGTTCATGACTTGTCACGGGGGGCTGACCGTGTACCTCATCCTCTTTCGTCCTGTTCTTTCGCCTGGCCGTCCTTGTTTCCCCCCTCGTCAGCGGATGATCCCATACCTGGATCGGCACCTTGCCCTTCCTCTTCTCGGTCACCTCACCGACCTCGAGCCGTGAGTCCTGGCCTCTAGGCTGGCGCCGCGTCTCCCCTTGTTCGACAGGGCGGCGCGCTCAACCGCCCCTTCCCCTTCTTCGTCGCGCATCGCCTTGCAGTCCTCTCTTCCCTGCGCCGTCGCTCTATGCGGCCCAGTACGCGCTCGTCAAGAAGACGAACATGGTCGACTACATGCAGCAGCTCTTCGGCCAAGTCCACCCTGACCAGGAGGTCCCCGCCGGTGAGTCGCGTGCCCTTCCGCGTGGAGAGCAAGGGAGAGAGAAGAGCTACCGCCGTGTCTTGCCTTGTCGCCATGGTGCTTCGACCGCACCTCACCAGGAGGCTACTTTGGAGAGGATGCTGGGGATGGGGGTTCGCATCTCTGGCTATGCTGGCGATGTCGTCTCGGGGCGCTGCTGCTGGAGGTGTAGGCGAACTGGTATGACGCCAAGGAAGGGGGTCCGAGAGGTCCCTCTCTTTGCAGGTTGCGGTCGCTGCTGGCTGGCTGGTCGCCGCCTGCTTTTCTAGGACGAGTCTGCCAGCCGCTTCACCACCTATCTGGCTTGTCGAGTGGCATCCAACGCTGTTGGGGAGGAAAGAGACAAGAAGACGCCTGTCTTAGCAGCTCCGTCTCTATCGCAGCTGCGCTGACTCTTCACGCGCTTCTTCGCCCTTGTCTTCTCTCTTGCCAGACTTCGCCTCGCGCCGGTCGGAGGTCTCGACGAAGAACGAGACGCTCGCCGCTGCCGCTGAGCAGGTCCTCGACGTCATCGGCAACCCCGAGGTTGCCGGCCAGCTGAAGCAGGACAAGGAGCAGAACCTCATCTGGCTCAAGGAGCACTACCAGGTGCGTTGCCGGTCGTGTCTCCTCCCGCTCCTGCGCGCGTCTGGCAAAAGTCTTTGGGCTCACCAACGATGGCCTGTTTGTCTTCCTGCAGCTCGACCCGGACTCGATTCTCTCCCTCTACCATTACGGCCAGTTCCAGTTCACCTACGGAGACTACCGCGGCGCGTCGCAGTACCTCTACCACTTCCTCGTCCTCTCGACGGACCTCGACCTCAACCTCTCGGCCCACTGGGGCAAGCTTGCGTCCGACATCCTCAGCGGATCCTGGGACGACGCGCTCAAGGAGGTCAACGAACTCAAGGACCTCATCGACTCGCGGTCCGGTTCTGCCTTTGCTGGCGTCCACACCCGGTCTCAGGCCGAGGGCGGTGCCTCGTCCGCCACGGCCACCACCTCGGCCGGCCAGGGTGGGGACCTTGCTCAGCTCCAGGCCAGGAGCTGGCTCCTCCACTGGTCGCTCTTCGTTTTCTTCAACCACCCTGAGGGCCTCCCGCTCCTCCTCGAGCTCTTCCTCTCGCCGCCTTACCTCTCGACTCTCCGGACGTCGTGCCCGCACCTCCTCCGCTACCTCGTCTTTGCCGTCATCGTCACGCACCGGCTCCCGCTCCCGGCTCGGGTTCCCGGCCAGAAGCGGGCGGACCCGCTCAAGGAGGTTGTCCGCGCGATTGAGGGCGAGGCCTACCAGTTCGAGGACCCGCTCACGCAGTTCATCACCCGGCTGCACACCGAGTTCGACTTTGAGGGCGCCCAGGAGAGCCTGAGCCTCGCCGAGAAGGTCGTTGCCAACGACTTCTTCCTCACGAGCGGCGAGGACAAGCCCGAGCTCTTCCTCGAGAACGCTCGGTACCTCATTTCGGAGACTTACTGCAAGATCCACCAGCGGGTGGACATCAAGTGAGTTATCTCCGTCTCCGCCTCTGTTGCCCAGGTACCTGTTCTGACTCCAGATCTCCTTCGCCTTCACAGCGACCTCTCGGCGCGTCTCAACCTCTCGAGGTCTGACGGCGAGAAGTGGATCGTCAACCTCAGTAAGTCGTCGCCGTGGCCGCTTTTGCCTCTGCTCCATCACTGGATCTGACTTGACGTGCTCACCCTTCCAGTCCGGGACACCCGCCTCGAGGGCAAGATCGACCTCAACGCCAACATGCTCCACATCACCCGGCCCTACGCCTCCAACCCGCCGTCGCAAGCGATCCTCACTGTCACGCGCGACCTTGCCGAGTCGGCGCAGACCATGTCTTGGGCCATGTCCCAGCGCGGCGGCAACCAGGCCGGCAACGGTGGCGGAGGAGGAGGACAGGGTGGCCGGGGTGCGCGGAACGGCAACTCGGGGGGTCGCAACCGGAAGCAGGAGGATGAGAGCGCGCAGGCCATCGAGGCCAAGTCAGCGTAGAGTGTTGTGTGTGATGCGAGTTGCTTGTTCTTCGTTCTTGCCCCGGGGGTCATTTAGAGGATCAGGATTGATGTCTTTTGTTTCGGATCGAGTGGCATATGCGTTTGTGCGAGTGATGCGTGGTGTCGGTGGTCTTGCGTTTGCCCTGGCCTATCGCATCCCTATAGGTCGAGCTGAGGATCATGCTCTGGGCAAAGCTTACCAGCCTCGAGAGCACTCCAGAACATCGCTGAGAGAGAACGCGAGGAAGGGACTGATGACGCATCGCTACCTGCTGAGGGGATCGGAGGAACGCGTCTGCACCCGATCGTCATTGTGCCTCTCCTGTCGATCCGGCGCTCGCATGCCGTCCAGCCTCCGACCACCACCTTCTTTCTCCCTACCTACCTCACACCCATGTCTCCAATCAGAAATTCACGACCTCTCGCCAAGGCCCTCACTTCGGCCACCAACTCGACCATTGGCGCCGCCTCTCTCAGCTCGCCCACGCCCGCTGCCTCCGAGTCCAAGGCGACGGCGGCCTCCTCCAAGCCGTCGGCTCCTCTCAAGCAGAGCACGCTCTCCTTCGCTGCCCCCGGGTCGTCCAAGCTCGTCGTGAACAAGAAGCCTTCTGCCCTCGTCAACGCTCCTCCCCCCCCTCCGCCCTCGGGACCCGTCACTGCCGAACTTCAGGCCAAGTTCCAGCGGCTCTTCCCAAGCCTGCCGATCGAGAGCCTGAGCCTTCTAGAGCTTGAGCTGAGGACGATGGGCGAGGATTGGCTCGAAGAGCTCAAGCACGAGATGGTCAAGCCGAGTTTCCTCGAGGTGAGTGGGACGAGGACAAGCGAGCAAGCAAGGACACGCCCGTCGACGCGACGGGTCAAGGACGTGGACGGGGTCGGCGAGCTTCGCGACTGACAGCTCTCCCTCAAACAGCTCAAGCGTTTCCTTCTCAAGGAGTTTACCTCAGCCAAGGTCTATCCACCACGTACGTCGCCATCGAGAGCCGTTCCAAGGGGCCGAGGCCTACTCTGATATGACCGTTGATTCGCAGAGGAGGACATCTACTCCTTCACTCGGCTGTCCAAGCTTTCCTCGGTCCGTCTGGTCATCATCGGGCAGGAGTGAGTCCTCTATGGCGCCCTTGGATGATGTATTTGATGCTCCAACGTGGCTCTGACCGCGATTATCTTCCATTAGCCCCTATCATCAGCGTTAGTGCAGATCGACCGATCCTGGGCTTCATCTCTGAACTGACATCCTATCTTACGAATCTCGTAGCTGGCCAAGCTCACGGCCTCGCCTTCTCTGTCCGGAAGGGCGTCAAGGTCCCTCCATCTCTGGTCAACATCTACAAGGAGATCAAGGAGGAGTACCCGGAGTTTGTGATCCCGAAGCACGGGTCAGTCGGACGGACCTACGAGTTCCTTTGTGCCCTCCTCGCTGACCTCCAATCTCACCCAGCGACCTCACCGCGCTCGCCAAACAGGGAGTGCTCCTGCTCAACACGGCCCTCACCGTGCGAGCAAACGCTGTCAGTCACAGCACGGTCGAGTATCAGCCCCCTGCCCATCTCTCGTTTCTGACCTCTTCTTTCTCTATTCCAGGCTGCCTCTCACTCGAAAGCCGGCTGGGAGCCCTTCACTCGATCCATCATTTCTCATCTTGCGCACAAGTCCGAGTCTGGTCTCGGCAGCGACAAGGGCAAAGTGCGCGACGTCATGTTCATCTGCAAAGGACGAGCTTCTTCTTACCTGTTCCTTCGGTCAGGTCTTCATGTGCTGGGGCAAACACGCCGAGGTGATGGCCAAATCAGCGGGCGTGGACGAGGTGCGCTCCGACACATGCACTCAATTTCTTCTGAGAATCTGGCTGACTATCTGAACGCGGTCTCTGCAGAAGCGGAACCTCGTACTCAAGTCGGTCCACCCGAGCCCGCTCAGCGCGCACAGGGGGTGAGTGGCGAGTACACAGCTAGCAGTAATCTTGGATATCGTACTGATCTCCCTGTCTACAACTCCGCAGATTCTTCGGGACTGGTCACTTCAAACAAGGTACACATGACTCACAGTCTCTGTCTTACGGACTACAGCCAGCTGACGATCTCTGTCTTCTCCTGCAGCCGACGAGTGGCTCAAGAAACAATGGGGCGAGGAATGGGGCGTGGACTGGACCAAGATCGGCCGGGAATAATGAGCTTGCGTGCTAGTGATGGCAATCAATGTCTTATGCTCAGTCCTTGTTCTGATAGGATTCGGATAGATGCGTCAAATGAGAAGCAGGATGAGAACCGCTCGGCGCGTCGAACCGGCCCGAGCGTCATCTCCCCTCGCGACTGTCGTTCATTGTCGCCTCATGCTTAGTCTCTCGCCCTACAGCCACCGCTTGTCTGACTCTCTCACTCACAACACGCTACCCTCCGATATAACGCCTAGCATGGCTCTCTTTCCGCCTGGACAGGCGGTTGTCAGCACGTACTCGGCTTCCCCGTCCTTCCTCTCCTCCCCCGACTGGGCAAGCATCCGAACCGCCGTCCGCTCGCACCTCCCTTTGCGAAACCTCCATTGGAAGCCCGCCTCGCGGCCCTCACTCCGAACGATACAGTCCGTTGATGTCGAGTTCCGAGCGCTTGAGATGGGCGTGAACCGCGGGGAGGACAGTGAGCGACCTGGGCCCGGGGGCAGCTTCCTGGAGAAGCCACTCCTCAACATCTACTTCGTCACTTGCGAGGTGAGTAACTCTGTCCCCCTGAGATTTCAGTTGCCTTCCAGTCTGGTCCGGCGCGTCTCCAGCATCGACAGGTGACGACAACGACGCGAGGATCGAACGCCCAGCGATCTCGGACGCGTCCGTGTCTCGACGTGTCGGCGGCGAGCGACCTGCTGACAAGTGACGCCCCGCCCTCTCTCCCCCTGCAGGACAATGATACGTATAAAGGCACTGTCAAGCAGCAGATCAAGGATTGGCTCTCATTTGTCTCCCAGCGCAAGCACCAGGAGTGGCTCATCGTCCTTGTCGTAAAGCCTGATCCGACGACGGGTGCTGCCAAAGGAGCCGGCGGGGGCACAGCCGCCAGTCGACTGTTCCGGGTTGGTGGCAGCGTCCTCGATCGGATACGGAGCGACTTTAACATCGGAAAGCGGGATAGGTGGGTCGAACTTGAGTTCAGGGTCTGGTCAATGAGAAAGAGATCTGATCTCGTCGTCGCCATGACCGCCGCAGATGTGTGCAGCTCTCTCGTCCAGCCTTCCCGGCTCCCGACGATCCAATTTTGTGGGCGGACCTCATCGGCAAGATGAAGGACGGTGTGATTAGTTGCTTTGACTCGAATGTCGCTGCCCGGGAGGAGGAGACCAAAGCGATGGAAGGGATGCGGAAAATGCCGGGCTGGAACTTCTGCACTTTTTTTATTCTAAAGGTATGAACTCTTCTTATTGCCTACTAATAAAAGGGGCTTGCTGAACCCCCCGCCCCTTTTGATACCGAGCAGGAATCTCTGGCGCACTCGTTCGAGGGCATGAGTCTCTACGAGGACGCGATGATTCAGTACGACGAGCTTGAGGCCTCATTTTTCCAGGTCCTCAAGGGTGAGTCTGCTCTGCTCTTTACTCTCGAGTGAGACCGATACTCATTGGCTCGCATTCTATCAGAGCGAAACCTTTCGTGGTTTGGCAAGTTTGGTGGCACCGCGCCCTCGGACGACTCGGCTTCAATCCTTTCCATTTCGCATAAGCCTTATCGGGATCTCATCGTTGCCAACTCAATCAGCGTCTTTGACTTCCGTATCTACGTCTTTGCACGTCGATGCCGCATGCTCGGCCGGATGGGCCGTACATCCGAGGTCATGAAGCAGGGTATCGAGTTCGTCAGGTCCTTCGGCCGAACCCTCGGGGAGAACTCGGTCGGTCGATGATCTCCCTGTCTTTTAAGCTCTAGCTCTTGCGTTGATGCTCTTGACGGTTCCGCAGGACTCGCTCGCGGAAAATTTCATCGAGAGCTGGATTTACTCCTCGTGTCTCAACATCGTCGACACTTGCGACGAATGGAAGGCGGCGCTGCCTCCAAAACCACTTTTGCCGACGTCAAACCAAGAGGACTCCATGACGCTGGCTACTAAGGCTGAACTCTATAAGCTTGCCCGGGCCCAGGTGCGTAGCTTTCGCCTTCCTGCATCTAATAACTTCAGCTCACAATTCTTTGCTGTACAGCTCGACAAGCTCGGTGTCAGAGCCGGACACCTCCCGAACTCTTACCCCTTCAACGCGAACATCACGCCCGCCAGCATTCCATCCTCCTCCGCCGACGCAAGGGGCAAGCCCGTCAAGCCCGCCAACCCCATCTCCAGACGGGAGCTTTACGCCGCCCTGAGTGACCAGGCAACGTTTGACGTGCTTATTCAGGACACGACGCTCAAAGCCGTTAAATGCCTTTCTACGAGTGGCAAGGGGCGCTCCACATTGGAGCTCTCTGGAAGCCTTGCCTTGCTGGACTTGTAAGTCCAACATCCCCTACATATCTTACAGTTTGCCACTATTGGCTGAGATAGTGATATACCTCAGCCACCGAAAGCATTACAAGTCAGCATTCTCTCGCTTCCAAACGTTTGCAACTCGGTTCGGCTTGTGCGACTGGACGTCTCTTCAGGCTTTCTACCTAATCAAGACCCTACAATGCCACACGATTCTCAAAGAGCCTCGGGAGAAGGAGTGGATCTCGGCCGTCTTCGAGCTCCTCAAGTCGGTCGTCCGGTTGGATCCCCTTGGAAGAGATGCCATCTGGGATGGCTCGGCCGGCGGCCTCACGGGCTTCTTGGAGGAGCTCACGAGCGGTCTCCGTGCAGCCGGCCAAACATTGGAGAAGGGTTCGTGTCACATTCATCGGCTCTCCTTTAGTAATTCCTCGCTGTGTGAACCTGACTGTTTTGATTTCGAACAAAAGAGCTTGTGCTGCATGGCCACGCCGCCTTTGACGTCCGTCCAAAGACGACGCGCGCTCGCAGCCTCGGAGACCAAGACGGCTGTACGATCGAGTTGGTTGTCACGAACCGTCTCCCTTGTGTGAGTCTTTGTTTGCCCACGTCTCCGATCGGCGAACTTGATCTGACTGGAAATTTCCTCGTCCAGGCCGTCGACGTCGATGATATCCGGACCTGTCTCTCTGGGCGAGAGAGGGATCAGCTCTGGTTCCATTCTGGCGAGAACAAGCTTCAGCCAGGAGAGAACATCATCCTCGCGACGTGCCACGTAATTTGAGAAAGGACCCGCTCTTCCTTTCAACCAGCTGGCTGATTAGGTCTCTCTTTCAGGTGCCTGTCTCCGACCTCTTCACATTCGAGACCTCGGAGATACGGATCAGCCGGGTCTCCATCTACTACAGCGCGCTCCCTACCAAGTTCCTTGAGCACTCGATGCGAACTGTCCTTCGTATTCCAGGAGACCGGCGAGCCTTGGACGCCAAGGTCTCGCTCCCTCTGTCTGGTGAGCAACATCACTATGTCTCCTCCTTTCTCGCTACCCGGGTTGATCTCTTGATGACCTCTTCAAACAGTGCGACTCGATGCTCAGCCGTCGATCCTGCTCGAGATCAGCACTGGCAGAAACGCCGTTCGAGCTGCCAGCATCGCGATCCAGGTGCCCAACGACGAATTGACGTTCGATCTGAGCCGGGCTATTCTTGTCTCTGGAGGTCAGAGTATTTCGCTTCTCTCCTTCTGCCCTGCTGAACTGAACTTGAGCCGACGTCTTTTTCACAGACCAGACAAGCTTCGCGTCGACGTCAAGCGGGGTAAATGTCGAGGGTCTTAAGCCCGATTCTGCCCTGATCATCTCGTTCCCCTACCGAGGGACACCAGCTGGAACGGGCGTCCCAGTATGTGACTGAGATCCAATTTTTCTTCCTCTCCAGCGGCTGACGTAGCCTCATCGCTTAACAGATTCGGATCAGCATCGATTACTCTACCGAGGCTCAGCCCGATGTGTGCCGTGCCCTTCGCAAGACGAGGGACTTGATTCTCTCACTACCGTTCGCGGTTAACGTTCAGGACATCTTCCGCGAGGAATGGTTCGTCCAGCTCTCTCATGCAGCATGTGTGCCCGCCCTAACGGTTTCTCTTTTCAGCATGTTCTCCAAATTCACGCTCTCTTCCGATGGCCACAATCACATTCGCGTCTCCTCCTCTCAATTGGCCGGTGCGAAATCAACCGTAGAAATTACGAGCTCTCGGTCACCATCGGACCCAGAGGTCGTGAGTCATCGTTGCCTTCCTCGGCGCCAAACCCTGTTGACTTATCGAGCACCAAATACGTGCAGGTGGTCTCGCCGGCCCTACCTGCTACCATCCTCCACCGACTGACCCTTAAAGAGGGTGCTGAGAGAGGTGAGCCACTCACTTTCATCTTGGCTGCATGCTAGAACCTCATTACTGATGAATGGTGCCTTGCCAAACAGCCGAGCACGACACTCTTCGTCTGACGATTTCTTATCGGACCCTTTCTGAGGGTGCGACGGTTTCGTTCACCCTCGACTCTTTGGCGTGAGAGACTGATCCATCTATTCCGTCTGTCTGCCTCCAGAACTCCGCCATGCCATCCAGTCCCACCTGAACATCCTTATCACCTCCTTACCGGTGCTTCTTGACAACCAGGATTGGCTCGTCCGGACCCTCATTAGCAGCATTGAATCCGTCCCAGGCTGGGCGGGCCGCTTCCTTGCCTCGGGAAAGCTCGACGTGCCCGAGATCGAGGAGCCGGCCCTCGTTCGAGTCATACGAAAACTCGGTCTAGACGATGGGGACGTGGAGGCTCTTGCAGATGGATGGAGAAAGAGCGTGGACGCCCTCGATGAGTACGAGGCTCCTGTCTCGGGCCCGGAGATGCCCTGGCGGACGCTTGAGATCCCAGTAGACGTGCCCATTCGCCAAGTTTGTCGTCTTTCCCTTTATTTGCCTTTTCCCCGGCAGAAGCAGCGGAAGTGACCTCCCTCGATTATTCAGGTCCTCTCGGCCGTCTGTCTCTTCGTCGTCAGCCCCGGCCCGAACGCCGTCGGTCAGCCGATAACTTGCCGTTTGTCCATCTCATGCTCCTCCAGCTGGGCTGGCGGATCCCCGCCGCTACCGCAGGGTACCATGATGGCATACGACCTCGGCGCCGACTTTGGACATTGGCTTGTCAGTGGCCGCACGAAGGGCTCGTTCGTTGCTTCCGTGAGTGTCTACTCTGCTCCTCAGTCTCCCTGCCGCTCAAGGGCTAACAAAGTTTGCGGCTGCCTTGTCACAGGAGGAGCCGTTCACCGCGACCTTCACCCTCATCCCAGTTCACCATGGCACGCTCGCCCTCCCACGCGTCAATGTTACTCCCCTGGCCGTCGGGCCTGGTTGGACAGGAGGCCAGGCCGAGCCGAGCTCGGAGACATACCTCGTCAACGCGGCCGAGACGGTCGAGGTGCTCCCGGTTGTGGGAAGGGCGACGTTCGTCGTTGGCCAGCCGCTCGCTCTAAGCGACGATGGCGGACGGGGGGCAGGAGCATCGGCAGGGATGAACGGGCTTGGAGGAGGACCGATTGGCATCGAGGCCTGAGGTGGCCTGTCATGATGCATGATGATCGATTAACGTGACATGGTCGTCCTGGCCTCGCCTCACGTGGCGTCAAGGCGAGGCTGAGCGGAAGTCTGAGAGCCGTTGTCACTTCACAACGATTAAAATCAACATGCTCGAGCTCGAAAAGATAGGGCGCAGCATCACAGGGCAATGACGACGAGATTCTCAGACTAGCCACGACGGATCATGGTGGGAGAGGACCCCGCGGGGTCGTCCCGCCACTCGCTCTTTCCTTCCGGTCAACGGGAGCGGGGAGAGCGTGCGACGAATGTCTTGGATGCCCAATAGCGAGATGGCCTGGCAGGCGAGATAGACAGGAAGCAAAGGATCTGCCTGCTTGCCCATCAGCGGTTGCGGTGATGGACAACAAAGGGTCGTTGTGGGGGAAGATGTCCGTCAGAGGGCCGGGACCTGAGTGAAGTGAAAGAAGTGACATACTTCTGAGCGTACTCTCGCGGACAAGCTTCGTGCGTGTCGATTCACCCGCTCGAAGGCCTCGTTCGGGGCCGGCGGCGGCGTGACATGTGAGCCTCCTGCCAGAGGCCCATTTCCTCGTGGGGAGACAAACCACCTACTCTCGACGACCACCTCACCACCTGGACGCTCCCTCGCCCTTATCCTCCTCTCTTATCTCTCCCTTCTCCCCCTCATCCCTGTCTGCCTTGATGCCAGACGCGTCTGGCGCCACCGCCATCGGGACTAACGGCCACCACCATCCCTCGACAACCTCCAAACTCGCCCCACGCGTTCCCTTCCAGCACGCCTCGACGTCCGCCCCTCGGCCGCGCGACGACTCGCCCTCTCGCAATACCCACGGCTGGGCCGAGGTCGGCATCGGTGCAGCGAAAGTTCGCGGTAGCCCTAGCTTGGGTGTGAACGGTAGCGGGGTTGGCGGGGGAGGAGCCGGTGGCCTTGGAGCTGGACGAGGCGCAGGATGGCCCAGCACCGACCGGCCGATGAACGGGCACGCGTACAACGACGACGACAGCGAGGACCTGCCTGACATGTCCAAGAGCTACGGAAAGCCGCCGTCTTCTCTGCTCGTCAGCGACGGGGGAAATGATGACGACGGCGTCAAGAACCGACGTTCGTCAAGCCCGCTAGCGTACATCAAGGACGGTGGGAACTCTTCCTCTCATTCTCTCCCGTCAACGTCAACTCACCGTCCCAAGACGTGGACGCCATCCTCAAGCACGTCGTCGTCGTCGTCGTCCTCATCCGGGTCTGCCTTCCTCGACATGCTTGTCCAGCCGTTCCGGACGTTCCAGGCATCGGTCATCGACTCGAGCTCGGGCTCGCTCCTCGCAACGCTCAAGTTCGCCGCGCTCTGCTCTCTATGGTACATGTCCTCGGCGATCTCCTCCAACACTGGCAAGGCCGTCTTTGTTAGTCCCTGGGATCTCCATCATTTTCTAGAGCTGGGCTGACCCTGTCTGCAGAAAGTATTCAAATTTCCTATCACTCTGAGTGCGTTGCTGCCCCTTCCTTCCCCAACACGTCTTCCCTTCACCCACTCGTCGTTGCCTGGGATCGTTTCCCTTGCTTGGTCTGACCCTTTTGTCTCATGTCTGTGCTGCAGCCCTGGTTCAATTCGCCTTCATTGGCTTTTACTGTTTCCTATGGACCCGGCCCGCCCTTGGTCGGGCCACTCTCCGCAAGCCTTCGCGGGCGGTCATCACCGGCGTGCTTCCCATGGCGGCGTTCCAGGTCGGCGGCCACGTGTTTTCGAGCGTAGCCACGAGTCGGATCCCCGTCAGCACGGTGCACACCATCAAGGTGCGTTTTGACGAACGTTCCGTGGAGGGCAAGCAAGCCTTTGCCGGTGTCGCACGCGACGCGTCCTCGGAACATCTCTTCCCCTCCCGCCTACCGCCACTCCCCCGCTGACATCTCTTCCCTCCCCTCTCCACGCTCGCCAGGCCCTCTCCCCGCTCTTCACAGTTCTCTCTTACCGATTCCTCTTCAGCGTGTCATACACCCCGGCGACATACGTCTCCCTCATCCCGCTCACGCTTGGCGTCATGCTCGCCTGTTCCTTCGACATCTCGGCATCCAATGTCTTTGGCCTCGTCTGCGCGTTCGGATCGACGCTCGTCTTCGTCTCGTCTAACATCTACTTCAAGAAAATTGTTCCTTCGACGACGGGTGCCTCGACGGCGTCGGCGCACGCCCCTGGGTCGTCCGCCTCGACGTCCTCCCGGCTTGACAAGATCAACCTCCTCTTCTACTCGTCCTCGCTCGCGTTTGCTTTCATGCTCCCGCTCTTCCTCTACTCAGATCTCCTCCCGATTCTCGCCGAGTCGGCCTCCCGGTCGATCTCGGCCCCACCCCGAGTCAAGCACGTCGCCTACTACCTCTTTCTCAACGGAACCTCGCATTTCGCCCAAAATATCCTCGCCTTCACCATCCTCTCTTCGACGTCGCCAGTGACGTACTCAATTGCGTCGCTCGTCAAGCGGATCGTCGTCATCCTCATGGCCATCGTCTGGTTCCACCAGACGGTGCACCCAGTCCAGGCAGTCGGCATTGCCCTCACATTCGCAGGCCTCTACATGTACCAGAACGCCAAGGGCGAGATGGAGAAGGTAGAGAAGAAAGTCCGCAAAATCGAGAGCATCCGCGAGGGCTCGTTCCTCCCGAGCTCGCGGGCGGACGAGAAGCTCCTCGAGCGCGAGGAGGAGCGCATGTTCCCGGGGAGCGCGGGAGGCGGTCACCACGATGGGGCTTTCATGGGGGGCGTTGACGTTGGTGGCGGCGGCGAGTATGGAGGAAGCTCCGGACATTTCCAAGCGAGGATACACCACCACGGCGACGTCAAGCAGCCGTCGTTCCTTCCGCCGCCGCCCAAGTCGAACCGGCCTCCGCATCCCTAAAGGACTGGACTATTGATTGGACTACGCAGTGTTTTCGTTTCCTCCTTCCCCTTCCCTTCGTCTTCTGCATATACTCTCTCCGTCGTCTTGGGTTGTCGTTGGTCTCTCCTTTCTGTGTGTCCTTCCCTTCCTGCCTTGCCTTATTACCATAGAGCGGGGAGACCATCCCCCACACGTACACCACGCCTCGATACGATGCTTTACTCCTCTCGAGAAAGGCGCCACCACCCTTTGCTTACGAACGAGCGCAGCGTCGCCGAGCCGCGAAACCACTCCGTGCTCCCCAGCGTCATCGATCAGTGGTTCCCTCCCAACCACGCGCCTCTCCACCCCCTCCACCGAGGAGGATGCCTTCAAAGCGACTCCTCGTCCTCGGCTTCTTCACTTTTATCTCGTGCTGCATCATCGTCTACACGCTCGCCGTCGAGACCCCGACGAGCTTCATGCAGCGAAACCTATGCCGAACGACCACCGACTCGGCGTACCTCGCGCGTTTCTGTCGCACGTCGCCGCCGGCCCCTTCTCCCCTCGTGGGCGTGGGCGCCTCGCGGCCGTTGGACGACGTCCAACGGCCATCCTCCTCTTCCTTGCTCGTTCCATCCCGTTCCCTCTCCCTCCTTCCCTCCCACTCCTCCGCATCCATCTCCTCCGCCGCCCGAGCCATGTCGACCGCCGCCATTGCTCATGACCCGCCCACCTCTTCCCAGCTGAACGGTTCGACCGGCAGCCTTCTCGGCGACACGCTTCTCACCCAGAAGGAGGCTTTTCTCCAGGACCTCAATGACGGCAAGGGAGCTGGATGGACTGTGGTCATGGGCAATGAGGCGGGAGGTTCGTTGGGCGTCGCCGAGAGGGCGTCATTTCCCGAGTTTGGGATCATAGTAACCACGAACCTCAACCTGACTGACAGCTTATCACTCTCATCTTGCTTCTTCAGACCTCGACTCGCTTGCCTCAGCCATCGCCTACGCCCACCTCTCCACTGTCCTCCTCGCGACGCCCAAGATTGTCGCCCTCCTCCAAACCCCTCGCTCGGCACTCCCTCTCCGGCCAGAGAACACGCTCGCCCTCGAGCTCGCTCATGTCCTCGCCCAGCCGAGCCCGCTCATATGCCTTGACGACCTGCCCGTCTCGCCCGCACAGGTAGCGACACAGGGTGTGCAGTTCGTGCTCGTGGACCACAACCGTCTGCTGCCTGTTTGGCACAAGGAGGACGGCGCGGAGCCCAAGGTCGTGGCGGTGATTGATCACCATGCGGACGAGAAGCTCTACCTCGATGCTTCGCCGAGGATCATCAAGGCTGGCGTGGTGAGTTTTCCCTCAAAGACGGGAAAGTTGTGTCATCCGAGGTGGAAGCAGCATGAGACAGTCGGCATGAGACGGTCATGTCATCCGTGCGCTCGATGTTGTACCGCAATCGCTCAAGATTCCATCGCTGACCCCCCCTCCCTTCGCTTCTCCCAGGATACTCACCAAGGTGCCGGCTCCTGCGCCTCCCTTGTTGCTCTTCATTTCCAAGAGCACCTCCCCCCCGCCTCTTCCACCCACCCCTCTCCCATCCCCGCGGATCTCGCCAACCTCCTGATCTGTTCGATCCTTGTTGACACCTCTGGCCTCAAGGCCGGTGGGAAGGGCACCCCGCTCGACCGTGCGGCCGCGGCGTTCTTGTACCCTTTCTCATCGTTCGCCGACTCCTCCCTTGCGGCGGAAGGGAACTTCATTGCCGGCGAGGTCCCCACCTCGCTTAAGACTCTCTCGACCCGTCTCTCTGAGACCAAGCGCAACGTCAGCAACCTGACGACGAAGCAGCTCCTTGAGCGAGACTACAAACAGTACGATTTTGCGTCTCCGCTCGTAGCCGGCGAGGACAAAGACGGTCAGGTCAGGCTTGGACTCGCGAGTGTGCCGATTGGTCTGGAGGAGTGGTGGAGCCGGAAGGAGCCGAGCTCTCCTTGGAAGAGCTTCGTAGAGGATTTGGAGAGGTACTGCGTGGAAAAAAAGCTGGATGTGCTGGGCGTCGGGACGAGCTTTAAATCGGTCAAGGTTGGTCGAACTCTCCTGCTTCTGCTTTGCATGATTGAACCCAGCAGGATCTGACTTCTTTCCCTTGGACTCATCCGCAGAAGCACAAGTCGAAGCGAGAAATACTCGTCTATTTCCCTTCTTCGACCCCTCAGACCTCCAAGCTTCACGACGCCATCATTGCGGGCCTCGAGGCGAGCGCCGCGCTCGGCCTTCAGCCTTGGGTCGACAGTGCGGGGCTCATGGACGTCAATGCCTGGGGCAAGGCCGGAGCGAAAGGGAAGGCTTGGAAACAGGGCAACGTCGAGGCGACGAGGAAGACGATCGCGCCTGTGATGAAGGCTATTATTGAGGGGGCGCCGATGGCTTAGGCGGGTTTGCCACTTTCCTTCTTTTTTTCCACATACACAAACATAGAGGGACTCGAATTTTTCTCATCTGTTCGTGACGATGACTTCTTGATAAGGCACCAGATCGGCCCTTCTTGACGACGACAACGACGACGAGATCATACGGCCAGTGCGAACGAAGAGAGAGCGAGGGAGAACCGGGGTTCTCCTTCTTCTCACGAAACCATATCGAGCAGACAGTTGGTTGCCACCTATGTCGCCCACAACGATCCTTTCCTCGTCCGAGGCCACCTATA
The DNA here is from genome assembly GCA_951802195.1 of Tausonia pullulans. Classification (NCBI taxonomy): domain Eukaryota; kingdom Fungi; phylum Basidiomycota; class Tremellomycetes; order Cystofilobasidiales; family Mrakiaceae; genus Tausonia; species Tausonia pullulans. The sequence goes on along the minus strand of OX637621.1, from coordinate 513,488 downwards.
TCCTCTCATCGCTGCTCCTCCCAACGGGCGCCGTCCGACCGGACGGCCGAGGTCTCCTCGATTACCGACCGTTCTCGCTCTCGACCGGCGTCGCCCCTCAAGCGAACGGCTCGGCTCGCATCCTCCTCGGCGGTCCCGGAGGCACCGAGATTGTCACAGCTATTCGGCTCGAGGTTGGCGAGCGCGTCATGGGACTGGGGAAGGAGGATGGGAGCGGCGTCGGGCAAAGGGCGGACGTGGTATGCGCGGTCGAGTGGTGGGTCTCTCGCGCGTCAGACCTGCTCGTTCATCTTCGGCGCGACTGACAGACAGGTACCTGTTCCCTTCGCACAGCTCTGCCACGGCCTTCCCGTATCTCGACTCGAAGGCTCTCGACACCTACTCCAATCGTGCGTCTCTCTGATCGCTTCCGAGAACTTGTCTCCCTTTCGCGCGCGCATGGCTCATTGACTCAACACACGCACGCGTCTCACCTTCGCCCAGACTTGACGACTCTCCTCCAGCACGTCCTTCCCCCCCTCCTCCCCTCTCTCCCCATCACTTCCTCCCTCTCCTTCCACTACACCATCGACTCGCTCATCCTTTCCTCGACCGCTGGTAATCTCACCGACGCCCTCTTTCTCTCCGTTCGATCGGCCCTCTCGGACCTTCGCGTCCCTCGAACCCGCAACGTCGCGTACGAGGCGACGCAAACGGCCACGGGGGACGACATCCTCGTGGAGGAGAAGAGCGCCATGGCGGGGATCAAGGGAGCTGCGCAGGGTGGGAAGAAAAGCAAGCAGCGCGTGGAGAGAGGGGGTGGGAAGGCGGTGGCACTCGGGGCGGAGTTTGAGGTGGAGGATTATTGGGACGAGGGGGACATGCTGGAGGAGAAGGTTCGGGATGCGCTGCCGGTTTGTGTGACGCTCAATGTGGTGAGTTCGGGGGGAGGGGCCGCGTATGCGTTGTCGTAGACGTGCCACTGACGAGGCTGCTTTCCAAGCTCCCGAACTCGACGCACTTCCTCGACGCAACGCTCGAGGAGTCGCTCGCTTCCCCGACGCACCTTCTCCTCTTCGTCACTGGTGCAGGCAAGCTCGCCGGCATGCGATTCGTCGGGCAGACCGAGGTCGGCCTTTCGGACTTGCAGGAGCTCATCGCTGTGCGCCCCTCTTTCTCTTTGGCCTACACCCCCTGAGCCGCCTTCCCTCCCCCTTGCTGACTGGAAACAATAAAACAGGCTGGCAAGACGTACGCGGCCAACATGATCGCCGCTACCAATGCGAAGCTCAAGGACCCGGCGACGGCCTCCGCGGGAGGTATGACTGGCGGTCTTGGCTTCTTTGGCTCGTGATGGACGGTCGTTTCTTTGTGCGAGGCTGTGCTCAATTCCAGGCAAGCAGAGATGGCAGAGAAAAATGAGACACCGAGCAATGGTGGCGACCGGAGACAGATTGACTGAGCAAGCAGTGCCATGCACAGGAAAAAAAGGTCCATTTGTGTATTGACAGCAACGGATATAGTAAGTGAGAATAATAGGACTACCTAACAAGTAAATTCGGGAGGAGCGATAACGAGGTTCCACTCTTTAAAATCCGACCATGAGCGTCGTCGAGAGCGGGAGATCGCGCGACGAGGAGCCGATGGAGAACTTGAACTCTCCCGCGGGGATGTACCAGGTCTGCTTCTCGACGGACCAGACGCCCATGTCCTTGGCTCGGAGGGGGAAAGTGAGCGTTTGGGACTCGCCGGCGGCGTACTTCTCCTTGCAGAAACCGCGGAGGAGGCGAGGAGGCTGGTCGGACTCCGACTCGGGGAAGGTGAGGTACTGGAAGGGCGAGTGAGCGTGGGTTGAGTGGGTCAGCCCACCAATCCCTTCCCTCCCTCCCTCTATCTCCTTCGATCACTCACAAGTTGAGCAACTTCAGCGGCCTCTCGGGACCCAGTGTTCTTGACGGTGACGCCAGCGGTGTAGATGATGTCGTAGAGGTCGCCCTGGCCGTCGAAAGGCTCATTGGTTTTCTGGATGAAGTCCGTGTCCGGCTTTGGGGTCGACTCAATGGTAATGTCGGAGTACTCGAAGGTCGAGTAGCTGTGTAGAATTTCATTGTCAGCGATGGGACCAGAAGCGAGAGAGTCCAGTTGTACACACCTAAGACCGTGTCCGAAGGGGAAGCGAGGCTCGATGTTCTTGGCATCAAACCACTATCAAGGAGATATGGGAGTAGCCGTCAGGTCCATGAGATTCAAAGCGGGAGATTGTCCGGCCTCCACACACCTTGTAGTCGACGAAGACGCCCTCAGTAAAATTGGAAACGGGCTCAGAAACATCGGCGGTGACGACGCCCTCGGCTCCTCCAGGGTAGTCTGAAAGGAGCTTGGCGTTGGTGAAGGGCAGCTTGCCGGAGGGTGAGACGTCGCCGAAAAGGACAGAGGCGATAGCATTTCCGCTCTCCTGACCCGGGTAGTAGGCGAAAACGATGGCGGTAACGTTCGGGTGCTCGACCCAGGCCTCCATGTCAACCTGCTGGCCCGAGTGGATAACAACTGTAACATCCGAGTTCTGCGAGGAGACGAGTTCGATGAGGTCGTCTCCGTTGTGATCGAGCTTGAGGTTGAGGCGGTCGAAGCCCTCAGTCTGGAACGCGGTCACAAAGACGACCGCCTTGTCGACGGAGGTAGCAACGGCGGTGGCGGTGCTGTAGAGGACTCAAGAGTAAGCCGAGCACTCCGCAAGCAAGTCGGCTGATGAAGCTCACATCTGGTTGATGGGCTCATCGACGAGAGCGTAGTCGACACGTTGGTTGTTCTTGGCGGCGCGGGCAGTGATGCCGTCGAGAGGAGTGATGATGTAGGGAGCCCAGGCGGTGCCGGAGCCTCCGCCAGAAGTGGCGGTTCCTGATGAGAGAAAACAGACACCAGCCATGTCAGCCAAAGGATTTCCGGAATCAGGATTGTCAGAGACGAAAGGAAACGCACCATTCCAGTACGGGCGCTCATCGGGGTCGCTCGCGTTGTTGACACAGTTTGCGAATGTGCCGCAACCGCGGATGCCCTGAGGATTGGGGCCCGCGTCCTGACCGAATACACCAATGGAGATAACCTCGTCCCGTCCTCCGATGGGGAGACCGCGCTTGCCGTCGGTGTTCTTGAGAAGACTTTTTCATACGAAAAAATACTCAGCTCAGGGATCGTTCGCGAACTGTTCGAGAGACACGCACGTGGCCGACTCCTCGCCGATCTTGAGAATCAGGTCTTTGTGATTGCCCTGAACGTCGACGTTTTGATTCGACGGGTCGAGCGGCAGATTGCCGTTGAAGTTGACAGGCGGGAAGTCCTTATCCTGACCGAGGGCGAAGTAAGGAGTGAGAATACGAGCGACCATGTCGTTGAGGCGCGTCTCAGTGACAGTCCCGGTGGCGTAGGCGTCAAGGAGCTCTTGACTAAAAAGATCATCAGATCCGCGTCGTTGGTGTTAGAGAGTGCTATCTCTCAAGCTCGGGCTGACGTTATACACACTTGAAGTATTTTCCGAAAAGGCCTCCGAATGAATCTCCAGGCATGGACATGTCGTTGCCGTACATGGCAGATCGCTCGGTGTTCCACCTGGAGATGGATCCACGGACGACGTCGTCAGTGTCAAGTCTGATCTCTCAGAAGACTCTCCTGTCTCGCTCGCAAAGAGGACTCACATTCCTCCCCAGTCCGACATTACGTGCCCCTGAAAGTTGAGTTCTCCCTTGAGATGCTTGTTAAGGAGGACGTCGTTCTCGGCCGAGTGAATGCCGTTGAAGGATTGGTAGGCCGACATGACAGAGCCCGTTCCGGAGCGGACGGCCTCGGCAAAGGAGGTGAGGTAGAGCTCGTGAAGCTGTTTCCGGTCGTAGGTGGATCTTAAGTCAGTATCCGGTCGAGCATCAGTAGCATTCATTCTGCAGTGTCTGGTACCCACAGTCTTATCATCGACTACAGAGTCAATCTGCTGGAACCGCTTAGTTTCGTTCGCAATCCCCGGACGATTCTGAGTGCGCCAGGTCTCCTGCTCGTATGCGATGAAGTGTTTCGAGGTGGTGACGACACCGGCGTCCTGTGCTCCGTAGACGGAGAGCTTGGAGGCGACTCCGTTAAGGTAGTTGTCCGGGGAGAAGCCTGAGGATCGAGATCGGAATCAAAAAAATGTCAGATTGAGAAAGCAAGGGATGAAATTGGGACCCAAAGAAAACTCACCCTCCCAGTTGCGACCCGAGAGTGGGCTGCGGCCGAGCGGACCGCCGGTGACGGGGCCGAGGAAGATGTGCGCACCCTTGCCTCGGAACTCATCTCCCATCTCCTTAGCCCTGTGATAGAAATGGTCGTGATCCCAAGTGGCAGCCACGGCAACTCCAGCAGAAAACTGGCTGACAAAGTCCACAGGACGGACTCCCTGAGCTGTATAGATGCAGGGGGGGGGGGGGGGGGGGGAATGACGACGGAAGAAAGGGCGGAGTAAGCACTCGGACGACAAGCATTTGACCGCTACTCCTCGCTAGACGCCTTTCATGGACTGTGGTATCCACGAGGGGAAATCAGGAGAATATAAATGCACTCACGTCCGCTGGGGAGGGGAAGGCATCAAGTACAGGACAAAATCGGGTCAGAGGCTGCTCCCAATCGCACAGCGACATTAGATCATGCGACCCACTCCTCAAGGCAGAACGAGGGAATACCGAGACGGAGGGCGCTGCCAGTGTTACCAACGCAGGGTCCACTGACACTGTGGTGATAGGGGACCAAATCAATCAGATATAAAGACCATCAATCAAAACGGAATATGATTCGATGGAATGAAGACGAACCCAGAGGTCACGTTGACCTTCTCCTCAAGGGTCATTTGCGCGACAATCTCTTGAGCCTTAGCAAAAGCATCACTCCAGGCGACACCACCGTTAGCGATGGGCGAGGTGAAGTTGGCAGGGATGTCGGGCGCCCGGTGGGGGTCAATGAAGCCAGAATCCGAGGACGATGAGTTGCCGGCGTTTGTCTGCCGTTCAACGATGTTTCGCCGGGGCTGGTACGGACTACGAGCGGCCACTGCCGACTGAGAGAGGAGAGTTGCGTAGGCAACGATGAGGAGGGGGGAGAAAATCATGCAAGGAAGAGGAAGGGGAGGGGAGTAGTAGCGAGAAACCTGATGAGATGTTAGTGTTAGAATGCATTCGAGAGTGGACCAGCCTTTTGAGGCGAGCGTCGGATCTCGAATTCACCGACGCTTTTTACTTCCAGGAACGACTCAACATTCCATCACCGCCCCCTTTTCCTCCTTCTTTTGTCGGTCCTCGGACCGAGGATGGACCGATGGAGAGAACTGCAAGAGGGGACGCGCAGAGACATGAGGCATCAGAGTGACAGCAGGACGACCCGGGTCTCCCGCCGAGACGATGGTCTGCGCTCCTCTGATAAATCAAAATCGGTGAGGCCGTAATATTCTTAGATCCGTCTGAGCAATACCCCACCGGATGCACCGGTAAGGGAACTGAGGGCTGAGAGGTCATAACCTTCTTAGCTCCATTCGAGCAAACCCCACCAGATGCCAGGTGGAGGAGGGGACTGAGGGCCGAGACGGCAGCATTGGACCTCGGGCCGGCAATTTTCCACCACGGCGCCAGTTGCATATGGCGGCGCCTGGAGGCTAGACAATAGTCAAAACAGTAGATGGTCCTGGAATTCGCCGAGCTGGAAAGGTGCCGAGCTCGAGTTGTAGTCGACAGAGCAGCGTCAAGAAGGTCAGAGGGGTACGGAGGGTATATATACGCTGAGAAAACGAAGTCAGGCGGGAGTTGTTAGGTGTCGGGCTTTTGGTCGATGCCGAACTGAGTCGAACAGAGCGCACTTTTCGGAGTTCCAACAGGTGTTAGGGAGCGAGCGACATGGACAAAATGACAAAGCCAACCGCAGAGACGGATGCTGGTTGTCCCACCATGAACGAAGACTTTAGGAGATCCGAGAAATCAAGGATGGGTAAGCGCGCGCTGAATCCTGTCGCCACGCCCGCCCGTCGTCGAGGGGGAGGCGAGGCTGTGTGGAATGCTCGTTCCTGCTTTCTTCAGTGAGTACAACGTCAAAAGAAAGGGAGGGGGGGTGAGGGATAACGGGCGTGGCCTTGCTCTGCAGAGGATTGTTCTGATCGAACCAACAGCGTGGCAACTGAATGGACCTGATCATTGTACAGCTTTCCCTTCGTCTCTTCTCGTCAGAGAGTAGATGGTTCGAATTGTCCTCGCTGCCCGCCGAAACTCGGTTACATCTCACAGCTCTTACCATTTCCAACCCCGCCTCTCAGGTCTCCAGCTTACTCCCACAGAACAAGCAGCTTTAAACATCCTCATTAACAGTCAATGATGTCGGCGATGAATCACCGTCACCTTGCTTCCCGTCGGGCTTCTTGATCGTTTCAAGGACGACTAGCTCGCAGCCTATAGCGACCAGGCTCCGGACATCTCGTCCATCCATGTCCACTGCTCAGCCGATCGGGCTCATTGGGACCGGCCACCAACCAGTCCACAGCGCAGAGACTTGACTTGCTCTCATCACTGCTGGCTCGTGCCTCGCCAGGTGACGAATGCGCGCAGCTGGTGGTCAGTCAGCTCTCGTTTACCTGCCTCAGTTGAGCGTTCTCTGGGCCCGACCTCAGATTCCCATCAAACGAGGTCTACATCCTCCCCCTTCTCCAAGTTCACCCACAAACAAGCTCAATTCCCCGGTTATCTCGTCTACCTGCTTCTACTCGTGCCCCGCTACCGTCATACAGTCGCCGGCTGTGGGCTCCCTTCTCATCCCTCCCCACTTGCCTCCGCTTTTCAGCATGACTAGTCAGAAGATCTTACTCCTCATAAGGACGTTGGTCGCAAACCAGCCTCACCGAAAGCAGAATACATCCACCGCGAAAGGCTCAGACTTGTCAAAAGGAAGAAGAAAAAGCAGTGTGGAATAGAGCGTCCAGATGAATACATCTACCGTTTCAACCTTTTGCAGACTGGTGGTAGCGTCTGAAGTAGGTCAGGGTTGAATGTGATGGACCTTGGGTCCGTCGCTCGCAACCCTGGCCAGATGACAGGTGAAGCACCATCTGGCTGACAGATTGCGAGTTGGGAGCTCGACGCACTCCACATAGAGTTGCCTTATTTGTCCTTTCCTCTTCAGCCCACGAGGGAAAGGGGCGGGTAAAGAAGGAGCGACAGGGACTGACTGCATTGCTTGGGACTCGCAGATGGGGCGACACAGCGCAACGCGCCTTGACGGCACGAAGGTCGACAGGCACAGCGGCCAGGTAGAGACGAGTTTGTAAACTGAAGTTCTCTGGCATCATACGGAAGAAGCAGGAACAAACAGCTGGGCCACGCCGGATACGAGCTCGATGCCGAGTGCATTCTCGAGGCGAGGAGTCAATCAAAGCGGTGAAAGTGCGGTTCTCCGTTACTGGAAGGAGGTCCTCCCTTAAGTCTGGTTGATTAATTACATGGAACTCTGAGACTCGATACAGCGAGCTAGACTGCCCGAAGCTGAACGGTGAGCCACGACGACTAACACGTACAACAGAGGCATAGCGAGAAAGCTGAACGGCTAAGCATCCAGTGGGAGTAGTTTTTTAAATGAGGAGACTACGGTTCAAGGTAGTGGGATGACGGAGAAGGTGCTAGCTATATGGGCGTTGGGACTGGAACACAGCGAAGGCGCGAGAAGGGCGACGCTAGGAATGGGAGATCGATCGCAAACTGGAGTCCTGCGGGTCGAGATAGGTTTGCCGTCATTTCTCTACCAACAACAGAAAGCTTTTCTCGTGCTAAGCAACCACTCTTGCACCTCGATCATGATGATTGGAAAGCTCCGAGAGTCCGCAGCGATACACTAATAATGAAGGCAACAAATCGCCTTGTCCTACCCATGTGCAACTACTCAATCGATTCGACGAGCTGCCGATGTCCATTATTACCCAAGTATGCTCTACAATTAGAACCCTGGGCTTGCACAAATTGATGACATCCGTTCCACGCTGTCCATTTCTTTAGCGTTGACGAAGGACAAGATGCAGAATCGTATAAAGTGCAGGGAACGCCCTTCGATGCATGGACGGTCGACCAACTCCAGTTGACAGTTGGATTCCTGTCACAAACATTGGAACCATCGCTCATTGCGTCCGAGGCTGGCGGGCCTTCTCCCTGTACCAGAACAAGATGACTCTTCCGCGTTGTGCATCTCGCCAGGGACAACCAGCTGAGAGATGCGCGCGCGTACTTTGATGGCTGCGGACTGCGGGGTGTTGTCCACTTATCTATTCATTTTCTCTGGAGCTGTAGTTCTCCCGCCCTCCGGACCATTCGAGTCGGTCGGTCGAAGGGGAGCCCCGAAGGCGGGCTGACATCGAGCGTGCGTGCGACATGAGAGATCGGAAAGGTCTACAAGAGGAGAAACAGCAAAGGCCAGCCCCGCCTCCCAGGGCCTTTGGGCCGCTTTGGCTCAAGCGCGCTGGACCCCCAAACTGAGGTTCGCCCTCGCCCAACACCCTCTCTCAGCTGGCTGCCCGCCTTTCTTGGCTCGCCCGCATCTTTCCCCTCCGTCCCCCACACGCCTTTATAGGTCAGTCCTTGCTCCTTGCCCGTCTCAAGCGTTATTTCGCTCGCCACCAAGCTTGCATCTGGCAGGACACGCTTGTCGTCTTGCGCCTCTGGCTCTCAACGCCCACCCCCTTCCAGGAGCGCGGCCGGGGCCGCGAGGGGTCAGCGGGGGGGGAGGCGGGCGGGCCGGGGACGGGCGAGTGAGAGGAGAAGTACGGCGACAGGGGGGGCAAGCTTTCCTTGAACGCTCGCTCGTCCGTCTTGACATCTGTCGTCGACTCGTCGTTGTTGCAGCAGGAACGAACAACCCTCTGTCTCCCTCGGCTCCTTGTTGCCAAACACCCCGCTCCTTGCTCGCGCTTCCCTCAGCCGCCTGTCACTGCTGGCTCTCGTCCGACCACACCGACCTTTCTCTCGTGTCGAAGACGCCTTTCTGACCCTGCATTCAACTCTGCACGCCCGTGGATCCTTCCATCCTCATCTTCGCGTTCCTCTCCCTGGCATTCTTACTCAACAGGCGTCCGGTCTTCTCCGTACTCACTACACACCGTTGGCACGACGAGCGAGCCCTCTCTCTCGCCGCTCGTCCTTCGCCTTCACCCGTCTGTTCGCGGCCGACAGCCCAAGCCAGCCTGACGCGTCTGTCGTCATCCACCAGTCCTTAACGGCTGAAAGCAAATGTGAGTTATTTATCCATGGTCCTTCTTCGCCATTTCCCTTGTTCTGTCTCGTCCCCACGGCGAGCCCTCCATAGAATGAGGCACGTTCGCCTTGCTTTCCTCCGCCTTCCACCCACCCTCGTTCGCCTTCGTCTTAGGACCTCAGAGTCGAGAACTCAGGGGTGAACAAACCATCCTCTCAGGCCCAGGCTTTCTCTCTCTCTCTTGAGAGTGACGCGCCCTTTCCCGATGAGGAAGCTTTGGCTCTCACTCGCTCGACTCCCTGTCTTTGTGCCGTCTCCCTTCCCCTAGGCGATGGCTGCTGACCGTGCGTCGTCGTTCTAGAAAAAGCACCGTCGTACTTGCCACTCTCTCTTTTCATTAGTCAAGATGCTCTCCGTCCCCTCCCCGCCTTCGACGACGCCGCTCTCCCCGCTTTCGGCCTCGCCCCATGCGTCACATCTCCGGCCGTCCATCAACCCAACAAATCCTCTAGGCGGACATCATCACAGCAGCGGCGGCAGCGGCAGCAGCGGGAGCGGAGTAGGAACAAGTATCTTGAATGGCCACAGTTCGCGGTCCCCCAGCTCCCGCTCAGCGTCCGGCGGATCGTCCGGCTCGTCCTCGCCTGGCGGGCTGATGCACTCCAACAGCATCTCCTCGGTCGCGTCATCGACGCCCTCCCGATCAGCCTCGACTTCGTCCCAGTCGTCGACGGCCTCGATACCCGCGCGACCTATCCGGCCGCCTCCGATCGAGACGAGGACGATGGCCTCCCGGCCGGAACAGGTCTGGGGCGCGACCTCGCTCCGCGAGATTCGCAACGCTCTTAACGCCGAGACGAGCGCTCGTGGAGCGGCTGCGGCTTCGAGGGCAGCAGCGGCTGCGGCGGAGGCTGCAGGATTGTCGACGAGTCCAACGCCGCCAGAGGGGCGGTGGCCTCCCATGGCGCCGAGGGGTAAGTCGACGGGCTTCGTCGTCCAGAGTGGTCGACGAGGGAGTGGAGCAAGCACCAGCAGCACAGCAACTGCCAGGGGGCCCTCGGTGCCTCTTCCAGCGGCGACATCAGCGGCAGCGGCTGCACCTCTCAAAGGCCCGCCTGTGCCGGAGGACTTCAAGTTTGGCGAGGAGCTCGGCCGCGGTAGCTACAGCGTTGTCCTTCGCGGCATTCATCTGGCTTCGGGTCGCCCGTTCGCGATCAAGATCCTTGACAAGGCCCATCTCGTCACTCACAAGAAGCAGCGATACGCCCAGGTCGAGGTCGAGGCTCTCAAGCGGCTCTCGAACGCGCCTCCGGCGAGCCACCGACCTTCGGGTTCCGCGGGTTCGACGTCTTCGCCGACAACAATAGACCTGTCTAAGACGCCCACCCGGCCGAAGTCGCGGCGGACCTACAGCGGACGGGGCGGCGGGGACGGTGAGTGCGGCGGCGGCCATGGCGATGCCTCGGGCTCGTCGACACTTCCGACATCCGACAGCATGAAGACTGTCCGTGCAAGCCCGGCGAGGTCACGGACGGCCATGCCCATGGAATTTACCGCTCAACTGGCGCGGGCGCCCACGCCGAGGCTGAACCATCCGGGGACGGTCAAGCTCGCGTTCTCGTTCCAGGACTCAGCGAGTCTCTACTTCGCGCTCGACCTCGTTCCGAATGGCGAGATCCTTGGCCTCATCCGCCAGCTTGGTTCGCTCGCCCTCACGCCGGCACGGCACTATGCGGCTGAGATTGTTGATGCCGTCGGGTGGATGCACGACCGCGGAGTCCTCCACCGGGACCTCAAGCCCGAAAACATTCTCCTCGACGCAGACTGGCACATCAAGATCGCCGACTTTGGCAGCGCCAAGGTCTTCCCGCTCGTCGATGGCAAGGTCACCGCTGCCATCGGTCCGTCGTCATCGTCGTCGTCGTCTACGGGCCAGTCCAACGAGCGTGTCTCGTCCCACAGCATGACCAACACGCCTAAGCGGTCGTTTGTCGGCACGGCCGAGTATGTCAGCCCCGAGGTCCTCCTCAACGAGGCGACATCGACTGCGTAAGTTCTAGCCTTGTCCTTTTAAGTCACTTCATATCTGACTAGAGGACTCTTTGTAGCTCTGACGTCTGGGCGATTGGCTGCATCATCTATCAACTCCTCGCGGGCTCGCCGCCCTTCCGAGGCCGGACCGAGTATCTCACTTTCCAAAAGATTAAGGCTCTCGACTACACTTTCCCCGAAGGCTTTGACTCCTTCGCGCGTGATCTCATCGAACAGCTCCTCGTGCGTTGCTCTTTTTCTTTTTCTTTGTGGAGACTCCGGCTTTGAAACTGACATGTCCTTGCACTTCTCTGACAGCGGATTGACCCTGTCGAGCGGCTGAGCATCAACGATATTAAGGCGCACCCATTCTTCGCAGGTGTCGACTTCCCCTCGCTCTGGTCCACTCCTGTCCCTCCACGCGAGTCTGGTCTCGTCCCACCCCCAGAGCCCCACCGCGAGGACTGGTTCGCCGGACTCGGCTTTGGCATCCCGGAGGCCGACGGTGAGGACGACTCTGAGGATGAGATGGATCCGTACCCTACGTCTTCGCCAGCGGCGGCGGCTTCCAGGCCCCAGGCAAAGCGCCGAGGGAGCAGCAACGTCGTCGAGGAGGAAGATGAGGACGACGCACGGGCCGATGACGACGACGACGACGAGGACGGGCTTACGCCATTGGCGACGCAGGGCCCAGATCACGGTGGCCCGGCATTCTCGGACGACGACGGGTTCGAGCACTTTGACCCGCCGCCTCGTGGCCGGTGGAACAGCACGCTTGGCGGTGGTGGTTCGTCTCGCGCGAATCACGGCAACGGGCCGGGGTCAGCGAGCTCTGGGTCAACAAGCATTGCCTCTACCGAGCCGGGGACGCTGATGACACCCATTAGCGGCTTTGGTTCTGGTCAACCGTGGAGTGGGGCAGGTGGAGGCGCCAACGGAGGCGGAGGCGGGAGCAGTAGCGACGAGGGAAGGGGGAAGAACAACACCCCTGTCCGAGCGCAACCGCCGCCGATGGACTCGAGGCAGGCGTCGGAGACGTGGGCGTCGCCCGTCCCCCCCGGCCGAGATCAGAGGTTCGTCGTCTCCACCCTCACTCATCTGTTTTTTTTCTTCTAACGCCAACTCGTTTCCACTCTATCTCCACAGGAGCCTTCCCCTTCTACCCGACGAAACCCCCCTCTTTTCTTCGCCCGTCATTCTCCCATCCTCCGCGGCATCTTCCTTTGCGAAATCGCTCAACCTCGGCTCCCGCGCCCGCGAGCGGCTTCTCGTCCTCACCGACTTTCCGCGCCTGCTTTGTGTCAAGCTCGACCCATCTAAGGGGACGCTCAAGGTCAAAAGCGAATGCCTCGTCGTCCGGGCTGGATCAGCTGGCGGTGCGGCTCGGGTTTCTGGTGGGGTTGGAACCGCTGGTCTCGGATTCAGCGCTGCCCCGAGCATCGCTGCTGGGGGTGGGAACGTCTTGAAGAGCGTGAAGGAGAAGGGCACCAAAGCGTTCTCCGTTCAAACGACGCAGACGACATTGGTGTTCCAGTGCGAGGATGAGGTCCTCCGGAACCGGTGGCTCGAGGAGCTTCGACGTGTCCAGGAGTGACCTGACTCCTTCACATTTCTCCCGCTTCCTCGCTTTTCCTCCTTCTCTCCCTCTTCGACTCTTTCATGTCTCTCTCGGGGTTGTATCATCTCACCCTCTCTCGTCACCCACCCTCTTCAACATCGAACACTGTTTCGCACACCTTCTATCCCTCCCATCCATCTTGCATCTCCATCATCGCCTGTAGCTCAACTTTCTACTTATCATGACGTCAACTTTCCAGTAATTTGCGCTTCTCTCTCCGTTTCGTTTCTGTCTCGCCGCTATTCCGCTCTCGTATAATTTCGCTTGATTCCCCCCCCCCCCCCCCCCCCCCACACCCGGTCCAGGGACTGTCTTCAATGCTCTATGTCTTTTTTTGTCTTCTTCGATGATCAAACAATATTTGTTAACAGCCTTCCCAACCCATGCATCAAAAGCGAGCAAGCAGACTATGATCCCGTCTCCAAGGAGAACTGTCGCGCCTGCTGGTTGGGGCGCGTCGACACGGTAGTTTCCTTTGACGACGCCCATCAACACTCTCTCACTCCTTGTTCGCGATGAAGAAAACTAAGGCCACCAAAGTCTGTTCTGACGCATCCTCGTCATGGGCTACTACTTCTCATCCCACTGACATGCCTCTTACACACGCTGGATCAGTTCCCCGTCGTGCGTCCTCGCCTGCTACTCGCGTCGCGTCCTGGCGGCGCCGTCTTTGGTGCTCGTCTGATTCATTCTCCCATTTCATCAGGCTCGGATCAAGAAGATCATGCAGATGGACGATGACGTTGGCAAAATTGCAACGGCTACGCCCGTCCTCGTCTGTTCGTGTTACAACCACCCTGACTACCTCGCCTACCTCAAGACGCGTTTCAGGATGACTGACTCGCACACTTGCTCTTTTTCGTGGATCGGAAACCCTCTCAGCCAAGGCTCTCGAGCTGTTCATGGCCTCGCTTGTCGAGGAGTCCGTCAAGGAGACGCGGACGGCAGGAGGCAAGAAGCTCACGGCTTACCATGTGTACGTCCTTGCAGCCTCTTCTGTCGACGCGCCGTCTCAAGGTGGCTTCTTCTCGCTTCTCTGGACTGTGCTGGACTGGACTGGACTGGACTGGCGTGGACTGGACTGAATCGAAGGAGATCATCCGTGTTGAGGTGGCTAGTTGCACTGGATGCGGGCAGGCAGGCTAGGCTGAAAGGAGACGTATTCACGCTCCGCGTCGCGACGTGATCAGGAGTAGTAGGGAACCAGATGCTCCCCTCAATACCGCCTGCCATTCTTTCAACAGATGATCGGTATCACTATATTGTGAACTCGTGAAAAGCTGACTCTTCTCGTTGCTCTCTAGCAAGCGCACCGTCACGACCAACCCAATGTTTGACTTTCTCATCGACACCGTCGCCGTTCGTCGCTGATCTCTTCCTTCTGGCTCACTCTTCCCCTGTCTTGCATACACGCTTACTTTGGCCTTCGCTTCAGTCTGTCCCGGATCCTATTGAGTCTTCGGAGAAGGAGAAGAAGCCCCGCGCGCCGCGCAAGAAGAAGGCCACAACGGCTGCGACCGAGGAGGAGGACGACTACGATGAGGACGACGAGTGATGTCGTCACTGGCGCCAGGGGATGTCGACGTAGATGAGGGTGGACGAGATAGAAATTGGAGGAGAAGACGAGGGGATGGGTTGGAGGTCTTGAGCCATGTGGGAGGGATCGATCGGCGCGTCTGCCAGTGGGAAGCATCTGTCAAGTCGCTGACCTCAAGTGGAGCTCGCAACTCAGCCTTGCTGGACGGCTAGTGAAGATGGGAGTAACGAAGGAAGCACCGAGTGTCGATTCGCGCGCTTGCGGGCTGATTTGGTTGTCGGAGGGCTTGGACGTGGGCAAACGAACGGAGGCGAGGTTTGGTTCTTCCCCATTGTTCCAGCGCGTGTAGCAGTTCTCTGTAGTTTTCTTGTATGCATTGTGAATCCACCAGGCGGTGAGCGAACGAGTGCGCGGGCGTAACAAGACCAGTCTCGTCTTCTTCCGGCCGAAAGTGCTTTTGATCCATCTTCCTCTCTTCGCAGTATGCATCTTCCCCAGTGACCCTTTGACTGGTCTGCTCGGGGATGCGTCAAGAGATGGCCGTCGTCGTGGTGACCGCACGCGAGGCCGACGGGTCTCTCGCCTCTCGTCTCCACCCCCACTTGCTTCGTCATTTCAACCATCACTTTCCCTGTTCCGCCCAGCCATGTCCTCTCCGTCCAAGTCAGCCTCTGCCCTTCTCCGCATGAATGTCCAACAACCTTCTGATCATGCAGTCGGACATTCATCCTCATCAGTCTCATCGCCGTCACCTCTCCGGACCACTTCAAGGAGCTTCTCTCGGCTAACCTCAACCGCGTCTCAGTCCTCAACTTCTGGGCGCCCTGGGCCGATGTCTGCAAGAGCATGAACGTTGTGCGTCTCTGGCCTTGCAGCTGCTATCTCGAGCGTTGCGGCAGGGCGGCGCCTCCTCCGTCCACTCACATCGGAGGCGTCGCCCGACCAACCAACTGCCGTTCTGTGCTCATGCGTGCTTGTCCAACCCCCACCTCTCCCCACCTCCCCTTCCTCCATACAGGTCGTCTCGACGCTGGCAGAGAAGCATCCCCAGCTGCTCTTCCTCAACATCGAGGCCGAGGAACAGCCCGATATCTCTGAGTCGTTCGACATCGAGGCCGTCCCGACGTTCCTCCTCCTCCGCGTTCGTCCGCTCGCCTGTCGTCGCGCGCATCCTGTCGCCCTATCTGACAATGGCGCCACCCACGGCTCCTCCTTCTTCCTGCTCTCCTTGCCCTTGCCCTGCCCCCATCCCTCCAGGGCCACACCCTTCTTGCCCGATACTCCGGAGCCGTCGCCCCGGCCCTCACCGCCGCCGTCGAGCAGTACTCCCCCGCCGGCTCGTCGTCGTCGTCGGCCTCCGCCCCGCTCTCCACGACCTCGCAGCAGCCCCAACCGCCGCAGTCGCTCGACGACCAGCTCAAGTCGCTCATGAACCGCTCGCCGATCATGCTCTTCATGAAGGGCAACCCGGATGCGCCCCAGTGCGGTTTCTCCCGCCAGACCGTCGGCATCCTCAGGGGCGAGGGCGTCAAGTTTGGGTGGTTCGACATCTTCAGCTCGCCAGAGGTTCGCGAGGGGCTCAAGAAGTACAACGACTGGCCGAGTGAGTGAGGAGGAGGAATCGGGGCCACAAAGAGAGAGAAAGAGAGAGAGAGAAGAGAGAGAGAGGCCAGACAGCAACCTGACGGACGTCGACTTATTCTTCCCACAGCCTACCCTCAGATCATTG